>RXPK01001704.1:0-96882 GCA_004143645.1 Protaetia brevitarsis | reverse complement strand
TTGGAACTTCTATTAGAAATTTGATTTTGGAAACTTGCAATGTAGTCTGGGGCCACTGTCATCTATTTACGGAAAATATTTGTAAACTTTTATACACTTTCGGTATACAAGTGTTGATATTAACTTTTCTTATTTTAATGGAATGTTATAATTTTTTATCGTTCTAATGAATTTGGCGAGTTATTGCACTAGCTTTATCTGAGGTTCCCTATCCCTAACTCGACCGTTTTTAGATATTTTCATTTTCGTGGATTTTTTGACATTTGCACTCTTTTCAAATAAAATCCAAATATTTCATGAGATGCAGATATTTAGTGTTCCACTAAAGTCGATGTAAATACAAGGATGTAGCTATAAGGTGTTATAGCAAGTAATCATTTGAATTCACATACATGGTGTTTCAAAACGTTGCCTCCAATATGGATACATTTAAGCTTAACAAAACTTTTTTCTTCAAATGGAACATGGTATTTTTTACTACTGCATTGAAATGCAGCGTAAAATTTTACATCGATTGATATTAGGATTTGGTTATAACTATTCTTCATAGTTTTTGAAGTATTAGCATTTCTTGCAAAAAATTGCTTGAAATATCGCCTAATTCCAGTTTTCAACCATTATAAAATGAGTTTTTTCCTACCAAACACTCTGTACATTATTTGCTAACCTATCTAATATTTATATTTCAGATATCTAATGTTCATTAGTTTCTTACTAAAAGTAATGCCTTTTAGTCATAGACAACGTACATTAATTATTAGATATTAGTAGGCCATGAGATGTGCTATCAAACAAGTTATATCCATTGTCGGTAATTTACCAAATTGCGCAGTGATAGAACCCTATGTAGTATTAACAAGTCATATGTTTTCTAGTAAGTCCTAATACTGTTCAACTCCTTCCACACATTTTCTTCTAACAAGGTAAATATCATTTAAATCGAAAGAAATAAGAAGAACATTGAAAGTTACATATACAAATAAGATTTTAGACTAATTCTACATTCATGAAGAATGTAACAATGATTAGATACCTACACTTACTTGCAATGAATAAAAACCTCAAAAAAATAAAATACAAAGGAACATTAAAGCAGATATCCTAAATACACCCATAATATTTCAAATATTGTTCACTTACTAGACCAGTATTTTCTTTGTAGGGGAACCGTCTGACATGGAGTCTCCGAAAACAATACAGCCTCTTGGCTTTTTGTATTAAACTAGGTATTAAGCGATACAGACAGATAACATAAATCAGGAACAAACTATTGAAAGTCTTCCAAAATGTCCAATATAAATATTCTTTCAGAATAATAGCTTCTTAGTTTTTTTTTTAATTGACTTATTTTCGGTGCATTTAATAAGCAGGTAAAAATATTAACATGTAATTTGCTGTCGCATAATAATGATGACTTATTAATATTTTATAATTACAATCACATAAAATTTGCTAATAATTGGAAAACTTCCAATGATAAATATCTCAGGTATGGAAACCAAACAATGCACAAAAAGATAACGCATAATTTTAAAAAATAATATACAGAGTGTTTTTTAGGAAAAAAAAGTTTTATTTACTTGAAACTTGGAAATTAGTCATATTTTGAGCAATAAATGCGTTTTCGAACACTCTGTATTGATTCGGTCATTATTGCCATAATACTTTCTACCTACGTCTTTGTACTTACATCGACATTAATATATAGAACCACTAAATATCTGATATCTTATCAGCTATTTAATTTTACTTGAAACAGTGCAAACGTCAAAAAATTATCAAAATTGCAAATATCTCAAAAACGGTTGAGTAGGGATAGGGAACCCTCATGTAAACTAATTGCAAATGACTCGATACATTAATTGTACCAATAAAAATTGTACCATTCCATTTAAAATAAGAAAGTTGATATCAACACCCTGTATACGGAAAGTGCTATAAAGTTGAAAATATTTGCCTTAAATAGACCGCAGTGGGCCATGACTACACTGCAAGTTTCAAAACACTGCAAGTTTCAAAATAAAATTCCTACTAGAAGTTCAAAAAATCTAATGACTCAGTTCGGTGGGACACCTGTATATTAGAAGTAAAGTTATTGAAAAACAAGCGGTATACTTGCTTAGTTCTTATTCAATTGAAAAAACAAACTTTCTATGGAAGAATCCCTATGGGAACAAAACAATTATAATACTTTTTGTGAAAATAGGTTTATCAAAACAATTTTGTGTATAATAGGTCTTTTCTTCTTCATGATTGTTAGTCGAAGCATCCTAATTCTTAAAATTTTAAAGTCAAAACATCTAATCCACTTTTATGCAAAAATTGCAATAATTGTAATTTGATTTGTGCCATAAAGAGCAATAGAAATACAACATTAAGAATGAATAACTGGACAATTTCTTTCAGCTTCAACATATTGCTGTGGTCTGGCACCCCGGTTTTTGTAAATTCAGTGATATTTTATTTATTGAGTTTTGTCTTTGTCAATGTGCCAGGAAAATTCTCTCAGAAATTAATATTTTATTTTTAAAAGTAAGATTTTGCTAATTGAATTGATTTGATTGTTTAATTTGTTTATTTAAATGTTCAGTTGGTTTAAAGTAATCTCACTCTGTAATATATTTTTATTTATTCATGTTGTTTATGTCCTTTCTAGAAGAATTCTTCTTCTATGATCTTTGCATTTATGCGCTGCTTTGGCACGCATCTGTTTGTTATATGTATACGATGTTTAGGCCCCTGAAGGGCAGTTACTTAAACGATATGCTGTAAGTAGATTGTTATTTATTTTCTTTGCTGCCATTTTTGGTAATTTCGTTTAATTTTAAAGCTTTGTTCGTTTAATTTGTATATTTTATCATCCTTCAAGGAATGGGGAATAAATAATAATTGGCATTATATTATTGTGTGCACAATTTAGATGTAAGATCTTTTATTATATTTGTTCTAGAAGGTTTTTTTTTTTAGTTTAAAGAGTTTAATTTTTCCGTTTTCTGGTTTACTGACTTGTATTTAACAGTTAATCACCTCAGGTTAGGTGAAAAGAAGCATTGTGCTTGTAATTAAATTTCATTTTTGTAAATTTACTTATTTTGTCCACGTTGAAATTTAAATTAGTGTGTTGTAATTTTGAGACCACGTGGATTTTTGTGAAAAAAGGATTTTCTTCTAGAACAAATTTACCTCTTTTGTTTGTTTAAAGGATTTGCATTGTCCTTTAGTAAATTAGATTCATGCAGTTTTTTGTTTCGGCCAGGACTCTCAGTCTATGGTTTTATTTTCTGCAAATTTGTATCTAAATGTTTTTTTTTTTTTATAATAAAATTTATAATTGTTATTAAAGTCATTCTAAATTTCTGTCTTTTATTTTTGATTACTTTCACCCACATTTTTACTTTTCACGATTAGTTCAATTGTGAGAGTAACCTTAAGATTAAGTGTACTTTTGCGCACCTTTTAATATTTTTATTCGCTGAGCTAGTTAATTTAACTTTTTCATTTTTAATTTCACTTTGCATTTATGCTGGTACCATCAGTCCACAGCAATATGTATTTATTTCTTCAAATAATAACAACATACTTATTTCTGAATTTCTTAATACAGCATAGCAGGGCAATATTTTATTATATTTTATGCAAAAATTGTGTGCAAGTGCATTCGATTTGTGCCGTCATAAAAAGTAATAGAATCGAAACGTTAAGAAGGATTTTCTTAATAAAGGTGACCATTTTGTTCCAAAGTGTATAATTCTTTTTTAATATATACAGGGTGTATCAAATAAAAAAGTAAATTTTGCTTGGGTGTTAACTACACGACATATAAAGCACAAACACACCGAAACTGGATTTCATCATTAAAAAATAAAAAAAAAGTAAAATTTAGAGCCAAAGATTCTTTAGTCCGGCTATGCACAGGAAACGTCATGTTAAGCACCCGCTAAACTGGTTATTATGAAAAATACATTGCACTCATTTAGTATTATTCTTAATAGTATGTCGTAAGTTCATGTAACGTCATTCTGAATAAATAAAGGCCCTCGTAAAAATAGCAAAACTGAGGCATTTAAATTTCTTCTTTTTATAAAATAAACATTCTTTATTTGTTAAGAGCATTTCTACGTAAGGCTACAAAGTATTATATTTAATATCCTGATAAGACGTTCGAGTTTCACCGGATACGCGACTACAGTAGTTACAAAAAACGTAAATAGTTTTCTTTTGCTTTGTCAAATCGAGAGTTAGTTGTTAATAAACGGTACCACATGAATCTGAGTTATTTCTTTTGGATTTATTTACTCAAATAACGCAAAATTGAATTGAATCGAATTACACAGAAATAAATGTAGATACAGAAAATTTGCAAACACGCTTTTTACTATGATTCGCGCGAAAATGAATCTATACATTCCCCGTTTTGCCGATGCATCAAGCTTCGTATTTTTTATATTAAACCATGTTGGTCCTGAAAAGGATCGTTTTTTTGAGACGGGGAGAATTTAAATAAAATATCCGAAGTGGCTTGCACTCCAAGCGGCGATCCACACAAACTAACAGCGGTAATGGCTGAATGATAGTGGTATGTGGGGGTATACACGGGACAGCATCTAGGTTGGGCACAGGTGCGGCTCTAGCCCACGGCATTTACAAAATATTTTTTTTCTCGTTAATGCTTACAGATAGACCCCCTGTGCATTAAGACTTTTTGATCATATACGATTACAGCTGCTACATATTATTATATTTACCTCTATATCTGATACACCCTGTATAAATTCTCAGTTGGCATTTATGTCTAACATGCGGTAAAGAGGTATTTTCGGCGGTTTATTCAAATGAATTAAAATATTTTGGTTCGAACTTACGTAGTAGATGTGATACTATCACCATAGCAGTTTTCAATAATTTTGACGTCATCAATCGCTATATCACTGACAAAGCTGTGGCCTCTAACTCCTTCAAATACCACCTATAAGAAAAACAACAATTTAATGAACTACATCGTAAATTTCGCAGAAAATCCATCTAACTCACTTGGAATTGGTCATCAATCGGTCCCAAATCGATGAAGCCACGCCACCATTCGTTCCCTTGATTTCCCTCCTTCACGAATATGGCTTTTTCAACCTTCAGGTCCCATGTTTCATTCACTTTCATCACATAAACCCTAAGCTGCCCTATACCAGAACCGTACATGTGATAATAGAACTCCAAACATGTATCGTTGGTTTCCTTTCTGTACGTGGGCGAAACGAGTCTCGCTTCGTCGTTTATATTCCTGGTAGAACCTTCGATGTACATGTAATACCCATCACCACCGGGCCCTTTCGTATGGTCGTAACTGGACCGGTTGATAAGTGACCGCTCGGAGTTTTATACTTCATTCGCGTCCAATCGAAGTTGTGGTTGAGGTCTTGCGTCCAGCCGCACAAATCTGCGGCTTCGAAGTCGCAAGCTTAAAGATGGCGTTATGTTTGTAGCTGTTGTCGAAGGGCGGAATTAGAAACCACTAATAAGAAAACGAACATTGGAGTTTTTCTTACGTAAGCAGGATGGCAAATGCGTATTCCATTTTCCGTCGACGCAGAAGGCTTGTTTAGGTCCTTCTAGGGCGTAGCTGGCTAAACAGTAGAAGTTTAAGACTCCTCCTCGATGCGACTGGTGTACGATGCCGTTTTTGAGCTTTTGAAATGGCTGGCAGTTTGGTCCTTGAAAAATTAAAAGATTAACATTAGGGCTTTTGCTCGAAACTGGATATGCAATTCTGAAGGAAATACGTTAGTATTTATATTTAGGTAGATAAGTATAGATAACAATTCTAAATTTTTTAAAAATGGCTTCTAAATTGCTGTACATTTAATTTTTTGTGTCGGTATTATTTTAGTTAGGGCCATTATTACAATCGCGGTTTAAACCGTAGATCAATAATCTTCGATTTAAACTACACTAATAAATTACTGCAAACTGAGCTAAATTGATTTAAAACTTTGCAAAACTAATAAAATGGAGAAGGGAGGGGGGAAGGCAGCTTGGCCCGTGATTGGTTGACCCCACCACTCAATATTGTCACGAGCCGCCACTACCTGAACTTATTAGATGAACTTTGAGATAGCATATCCACTCTACAATATAGACCCTAGTGGACGCGGTAGACGGGACTATTTAATTCAACCATGCGGATACTATCTCTTACTAAACACACTAATAAAGTTTAATTTTCTTCTTCTTCTTCTGCAGTCTCAAGTACCTGTTCAGGTGTCAGGTGTGAACTTCGGTTCCTCCTGTACCCGTCTCTTCCATTCTCTTCTATTTTTTGCCATGGACCGCATTTCCTCCAAGGTCTTTCCCTTTTGTCCACCTATTTCCTGTATTTGGTCTATCCATTTTCTCCAGGGTCTCCCTCTTCTTCGTCCGGTTGTGCTTCTTGTTTCCATTACGTTTTTTTTAGTAATTCTGTCTATCTTCATCACTTGCCCATTCCATTCTAGTAGTTTCCATTTTTTTTTTCACTGATTGGTTCTTGTTTTTGTTACTTCTTTGATGTCTATATTTTTAAATTCGTCCCATTCTGTTTCGCCGCTATTCTTCTTAGATGTTTCATCTCAATTGCATTAATTTTGGATTCTTCCTTCTTTCGCAGTATCCAATTTTCACAGGCATATGTTATTATTGGTAATGTTACGGCATTATGTATTTTCATCTTAACCTCCTTATCTATGTCTCTGTGTCCCAGTATTGTCTTATTCAGTGTGTAATATATTTTTGTTGACTTGTTCGCTCTATTTGTTATTTCCGCATCTATTTTTCCATCCTCCGTCACTATACTTCTGAGATACTCATATGTTGTTACCCTTTCTAGTATTTTGTTTTTACATTTAATGTCCCTGTTATGTTTATTATCTTGCTTCTCATTTATGGTCATTACTTTGGTTTTATCGAAGTTAACTTCCATTTTTAGGTTTTCTATCTCTTTTGCCCATATATTAACCAGCTTTTGCATTTTATTTTTCGAATTGGCTATTAAAACCATATCGTCCGCGTATAGAAGGCTGCTTATTTTTACTGGTTATAAATTTCTGTATCCAATTATGGAATTTAATTGCTCAATCTGTGTTTTAATTTTCTTAACGATTTTATCCACAATCAATAGAAATGGTAGCGGACTTAGGCTATCGCCTTGTTTTATTCCATTTTTCATTATGAATTGGTATGATTTTTGTCCTGCCATTTGTACTGTAGCCTTTACGGTATCATATAGGGGAAGGTGGGGCAAGATGGGAACATTAGCTTTAGAACATGCATCAGATTGCAAATTGATATACAAGGCTCTAAGTACGCTTGTTGTAATCTTTAAATATTTATCTGCTGATGGATGAATTTCCAATTTTTCTATGGGTACTCTTGATGTTGTGAGAAAATTTTGAAAAGAAATGTGTAAATACACCATCTTGCCCCACCATGGGGGCAAGATGGGGTTCCAGTTAAGAATGGGTCGTACCATAAATCTAGGTAATAAGGCAAAAAAAATAGATTCTTAAAATTTCTTAAAAACATGCAGGAACAAAGGTAAAACTTTTTAAAGCGGAACTACTTAAAATAAAATAAAAATACAATAACGATAAGAATATTAAACTTAATCTTCACAATTGAGACAATAGAAGACGAACTCATCCACGTTATTCGCACAGCCTCCATGTACCCAATCTCGCCATCCATGGCATTATATCAATACTTCCCCTTACAATACTAACATTGAGCGTCATCTTCTTCAATAGAAGAACTTGATTATCTCCTTGACGTTTTCTAAAAATCTATCTCTTTGCTTTGCCTTACAAATTCGGCTTCTTGATCTCTTCTGTTTCTTCCTTCATTATTTTTTCCTTTAACTCTCCCTCGGCACTTCTAGTTGCCTTAGGGATTCTCCAGACTTCTATTTTCTTGTAGCAGATTTTTATACGTAGTGCTTGTAAGGATTGTTGTCTTTCCCTTGTTACGCTTTGATTGGACCTGTATTTTATTCCTAACATGAGAAATAGGCATTATGTCTTCGAGAAAGCTAATGGCATATCCAGGCATAACGGACCAGACTGAAGAGTGAGATAGTATGTCTCCATGTTGCCCTATCCAATAGCCCCATCTTGCCCCTTTGAGACATTTTTTGGTTATGTTTAAAAAGTTGTTTTTCGCGTCGCATTGAAACTAGTTTTGCAGTATTATGCACTTTTAAGAACTTTTGTGTGCAAAAGTGCATAATAGTGCAAATAGTTCATGCGACGCGAACAAACTTATAATAACATATTAAATATTTGAAATAAACAAATAACGTACTATAGAAAATACACGCAATACATGTCAATTAATAAGCACAAAAAAGTGTAGTTGTAAATAATTTACTTATGCTTCCGATACTGGCCGTTGAACTCACCATCAAAATAATAACGAAATTCTGGAAATTACAAAGTTCAACGCAACATATGCAATAACTTTGTTATTACGAATAGTAGTTTTCCTGCATTACAACAAACAATAAAACAGCACTTGTCAATATTGAGGACTGCTATTATTTGACAGATGCTTACTGCCGTTTTGTAGATAAGACGATGTCCCCATCATGTCTCGTGGGCCCACCTTGCCCCACCCTCCCCTACGCTTCTGATCGCCCTAACTAATCCAGAGGGTACATCAATTTCTTCCACACTTCTCTTCTATCTACTGTATCGAATGCTGAACTTAGATCGATAAATGTTAGATACATTTCATCCCCTTCCTCTATTTTCCTATTTTTATTTACTATTATTGAACACTTTTTGAAAAACGACGCTGACTTGACAGTGTCCAAAAAATATTTGACAGATTAAGCCTGCTATCTTTCATGTCACTCACAAGTATGTCTTTAACTACTAAAGGCGGGTTTCATAATAAATGTAAATGAACTTAGATCGATAAATGTTAGATACATTTCATCTCCTTCCCCTATTTTCCTCTCTATTCAGTTTCTTATGGTGAATATATTATCATTAGTTTGTCGTGCTGGTCTAAAAGCCTCTTGTTCTTCTTCTAACTTGTATTGGACACACCTTCTTAATCTTTTTTCTAAAATCCTTGTATATAACTTGTAGATTGTTTGTGCCATTTGATCATTTTTGGGGCTATTCCATCTTCTCCACTTGCTTTTCCTATTTTAATACTTTGTATTGCCTCTTCGATTTCCTCCATCACTAAATCTTGCTGTCCTTCCAGTTCTTCTCTATTTATATTTTCTTCCATTATAAAAGGGTGTTTATTGAATTTGTCCGTATAATGTTCTGTTCATGTCTCTAAATTTTTTTTATTCCCGTTTGAAACTGATTATTTTTATTTTTTATTGCTTTTATTTCCTTTCTTTTATTTCCTGTCAGTCTTTTTATTCTTGTCCAGAATTTTCTGTTATCTGTCTTCTGCATTTCTGTTATCTTTTCCCCAAAATCTTTCCAAGATTTCTTTTTCGCTTCTTTTACTGCATTCTTTACTAGACTTCTCTTGCTATTATTAGTGGTGGGCACTATCGATAGTCGGACCAACTATGGATAGTTATCGATAGTACTATCGGTAACTATCGATACTTGACTATCGATAAATCGATAGAGTTGAATATCGATAACTATGGATGGTTGATTATCGATAACTATCGATAGTGGCCACAGTCTAAGGACATGTTATATCAGTAGAGAAATAACATGTCCGCAAGAATTCGCTTGTATTTTGTTTCCTGCTATTTATTTTTGTGTTTTTTTTTTTTCATTGGATGCTAATGATAATATTATTATATTTCGTCTCTCTCCATGGTTCATCACAATACCAGCTACTATAGATATTGCAAAAGAAAGAATTAGTTCCATTCTTGAATAGTTGATGGCTGGTAATCCAAACGTTTTTAGTTAGCACAAACCGTTAGTTTATTTATAAAAAAATAATAACACATTAAGACGCACGATGCTTGTGTGTTTCTATTGAATTTTGGCATCCTTCTGCGTTGTAAGCTAAATATAAATATATTCTTGGTGGGCACAACCACGCTCAACTATGGATAGTTATTGATAGTCAACTATCGATAGTTATCGATAGTTTTCGATAGTCAACTATCGATAGTTATCGATAGTTTTCGATAGTCAACTATCGATAGTTATCGATAGTCAACTATCGAAAATTTAATTTAATTGCTTTTATTTCCTTTCTTTTATTTCCTGTCAATCTTTTTATTCTTGTCCAGAATTTTCTGTTATCTGTCTTCTGCATTTCTGTTATCTTTTCCCCAAAATCTTTCCAAGATTTCTTTTTCGCTTCTTTTACTGCATTCTTTACTAGACTTCTCTTGCTATTATTAGTGGTGGGCACTATCGATAACTATCGATACTTGACTATCGATAAATCGATAGAGTTGAATATCGATAACTATGGATGGTTGATTATCGACAACTATCGATAGTGGCCACAGTCTAAGGACATGTTATATCAGTAGAGAAATAACATGTCCGCAGAATTACATTGTATTTTGTTTCCTGCTATTTATTTTTTGTGTTTTTTTTTTTCATTGGATGCTAATGATTATTTATATATTTCGTTTCATGGTTTCATCAATACCAGCTACTATAGATATTGCAAAAGAAAAAATTAGTTCCATTCATTGAATAGTTGATGGCTGGTAATCCAAACGTTTTTAATTAGCACAAACCGTTAGTTTATTTATAAAAAAAACACATTAAGACGCACGATGCTTGTAGTGTTTCTATTGAATTTTGGCATCCTTCTGCGTTGTAAGCTAAATATAAATATATTCGTGGTGGGCACAACAACGCTCAACTATGGATAGTTATTGATAGTCAACTATCGATAGTCAACTATCGATAGTTATCGATAGTCAAGACTACCGACAGTTATCGATAGTTATCGATAGTCAACTATCGATAGTTATCAAGACTATCGATAGTTACTGATAGTCAAAATTATCGATAGTTATCGATAGTCAAAATTATCGATAGTCGCTATCGATAGTGCCCACCACTAGCTATTAAGCTTTAAAGTAACATTATGAAAATCACTTTTAATTAGTTAAAATTGGGCCGGCAGGGAAAAAATCGTATTCAAACCACGTGAGGAAAGTGCTATTGCAGGCCTTGGGCAATTACTAAAATCAAATATTATTTTACTAAAATCGTGCTTTTTATTGCTATAAGCTGTTCAGAAATTTGCAACAAAAATTACAATAAAAAACGCATAAATTTGTGGATTTTTCTAATCTATTTTAATGCTTCCTTTAAAATATAAATTACTCCACACGTTTGAAATTTCCGACAACAGCTTTAAAAGATGGCAGCTAGGCTTGAAGGTCATTGAAAATGGACCACAAAAGAACAAAGGATTTTGCAAGCTTGTCCGTAGTGATAGTATTCTCTGGGTATATCTAGCTCTCTACTAGTTCATTGATTTATACTTACTAACACAGGGTGGCTCTGAATCCCATTTGCCTTGGGTACATTTGTTATACCTGTCGCCAGCTAAGATATAACCTTTAGCGCAGGTGAATTCTGCGAAAATCCTCGCCCTTATCCTACTTCTGCCATGTTTCAGCTTGATCGGCGGACAATCTGTAAAAATCGAATAAAAATTAAATATTTGCCAGCTTCGAGGAAATTTCATTTAGTGTTAAATACAATGTTTGCCAAAATTTAAAACTACTGATTTACTAATATCAATGCTAATACAAGTACTGTAACAAGTACAGTGAAGTAATAACGAGAAGATAACATTAATTTAGAACTCAACAGCTTGATTTTCGGACATTCACTTTAAACTTTTCTAGATATTGTTAATAAAATGAGCATAATATTGTTGTAAAACTGTGTTTCCGCACCATTTCCTGTTTTTGCTAATCGTAAATCATTGTCACATTTGTTTTTCAAAAAATTCAACATACACCCATCATGCACCTCTAAATTCAAATTCATATAATGATTTCGAAAGAAACGTGAAAATTTTAATAAAACGCCGAACAATGCTGACACTACATTTGCATTTAAGATTCAATAATTACAAGCGTGATAGTTTAATTTACTAATAACATTTAAAAAATACACCGTGAACTTTTAATGGGTATTTTCTTTCATCCAAATATAAAAAAAAAGTTTTTATTATGATCAAATGTATTGGCTGTAGGTAAACATTTCGGAATATTTTGATGTAGTAGAACAACGTTTCAAGCAATCATATTTTACAGGAACCGCATGATTTATAAATAAGGCAGGTTGGGTTTGAGTATACAGGGTGTTTCACGACGAACTGCAAACTAATTCGGAAATGCAAAAAGTGTCTGGAAGTTCAAGGGCGTAACTTTGAACATTTGTTAAAATAAATTTTACGTTTCTTGCCTTTTTTATAATTTAAATATGCTGCTTTATACTTTTACTATGAAGTATTCTAAATAAGTTTTTAGTTTGCATTATTAACAATAGGTTTATGTTTTTGAATTTTTGCCTTAACCGATTTTTAAAATTCTGTATTATTCGTTTAACTGTGTTTGGTGACGGCTTCTGCTTTTGAGGATACCGAACAGCAAAGGTATGACATATTCTTGTTATCACTTTATTAGCAATTCTCCTAAATAATAAACAACTTTCATATATCATTAATATCTTCGTATAATTTAACCGTTCCGGCATTGTTATAATTCAAAACAAGGGACATTCAGCAATGCTGGATTGTTTGCCGAATGGTCACGACTAGAGACCGGATTATATGCAAAGTGCATATATTTTATTTTTTGCATATCTTTAATTATAGTCTATATGTAGACGTATTACATTAATTGAAGTTAATTCGCGCTAATTAGTGATTGCATATATTGCATATTTAGGCATTTCTATGCATATTTTTACAAAAGTTGCACATATTGCATATTTAAGCTTTTTCTTATCCTTTCTATTAGTAAAAATTCCTAGTAATTCCTAATGTAGATCGACAAGCGACAATTCTCAGAACGATAAATCTTTTGCATTGGTTTCTCTACTACTTTTTTTTCCAAGAACTGCACGTGTTTAATTTCGCCTAGCAGAGGGGATGTGGTAAATATGTTTTATTATTATTAATTCCCAAATAAACTATTCATTCATTGAATATCTTTGAGTAAAACAGTATGTAATTGTGTTACGTTTTTAAATACTGTATGTACATACAATGAGTATAGCGAACAAAATTTCTTTATGGATTAAGCCATATCCTAAACTGGTAAAGGATGGCGACAAAATATTTTGTCGAGCCTGCAGTAAACTGGTAAGTTTAATTTTACTAAAAGCTTTCCAATTGCTTTTAAATTCTTTAACTTTTGATATAAAATGACAATTCTTGTTGTAGGTATCTACTGAGAGAAAATACCTGATTGATCAACACGCTAAAACTCCATCACATATTAAAAAATGTGAAAAACTAAAGCGACCGCATGTGTGCAGCAATCTATACGTCAATGTGTAGCATCAATTTCACGAAACTCAGAACAAGAAGAATATAATACGGATCTGTGTAACGCATTAATTTCGTCTAACGTACCATTAGCAAAATTAAACAATGTTAATTTCAAATAATTTCTGCAAAAATATTGCAAACATAATATACCTGACAAAAGTACCTTACGAAAAAATTATGTCACTTGCATCTTGTTACCAGCAAACAATAGCAGAAATTCAACAATTGGTAGGGAATAATTTTATTTATATCATGGGAGATGAAAGTACGGATAAGTGTGGCCGTCATATTCCCCATTTGTTAATAGAAATTCTTCATGAAGATGTTGAAGGTAAATCATATTTAATTTATTGTAAAGAACTTCAAAAAACAAAGAATGTGACAATTGTCGAATTCGTTCAAGAAGGTTTATCAAATTTCTTTCAAGTATACCTTCTGAAAAAAATTTACTAATGTTGTCCGACGCTGCACCATACATGATAAAAGCCGCGCAAAATTTAAATATTGTCTATAGTAACATTATTCATACCACTTGTTTAGCTCATGGGTTCAATCGTGTAGCCGAAGACATTAGGAATCAATTCTCTTTAATTAATAATTTAATTAGCAATGCCAAAAAAGCATTTTTAAAAGCACCTTTACGAATCCAATTTTATAAGGAGCGACTTCCCGGTGTTAAGTTTCCTCCTGAACCGATTATTACGAAATGGGGTACATGGTTAGAGGCTGCAATTTTTTTCGCCGATAATTTTGAAGGAGTAAAAAATGTAATTCTTGAAATCACTGCTGACTGCATTGCTCTAGAAAACTGTAAAAAGATAGTAACATCACAGAATTGCTACAAACCTTTTGTATATTAAGTCAAATTATAGCTTTGTTTCAAGTTCCATTCGTAAACTAGAAACGCAAGGGATGTCGCTCTCGGAATCAGTCGAAATAGTAGACGAATTTGATATGCTATGTAAGAAGGTTAAGGGTACAATAGGTAATTCTATATACGATAAACTTAAAAAAAGTGATAATTAAAAATGCGGGGTATTTGAAATTGAAGAAAGTTAAGAAAATTTTGGAAGGTAAAACAGTAAACGACTTCAATTTTAGTTTAGAATGTATTGCAAAGTTAAAAAATGCACTAATTACATCTGTGGATGTTGATAGAAGCTTTTCTATTTCGAAACATATGTATTTTGATAGAAGATAAAACTTTCTTTTACACAATTTTGAAAAACATTTAATTATAAATTGTTTTAGAAATATGTTGTGTGCAATAAAGTTAATGTTTAAATTTCTGCTCTTATTTGTTTTATGTAAAAATTTTGCATATTGTCACAATTTTTTTGCATATATGCCCCAGGTTTATGCATATTTTCTCAAAAATCGATGCATATATATGCGCATATTCCAGTTTTTCTTTGCATATAATCCAGTCTCTAGTCATGACTTACTTAGATATACCAAAGCAGGATGACATTTTAAGAAACTTCATAAGCTACATTCTTACACCATACATACATATTTTACTAATTATCTTAAAACGTATCCATTTTAGATGGGTAATGAATATGACTTTTTGATGAGAAAGAGAAAAATAGGTAGTTGTATTTAAAAAAAAAAGTTTTGACACTTTTTCAATTCAAAAGTTTGACTGTAATTTTCGGACGCGCTGTATAATGTTTTCGAAAACTTCATTCGGTTTCGGATGCTACCCTATACGGTAAATAAATCTACAAATTTTCAATTTTCCAAGTTAAATACCTTTGCAGTTACAGAAGTTCAGATGCACTCGTCCATCTATCAAAAATTTTAAAAGAATGCATTATTTTAACAAACTTACTTTAGATTTGAATCAGGAATTAAAAAATGTAATAATATATAGGGTGCCATTTAAAATAATAAAGTTGACAGCCACTTCCGGTACAACCGGATGCGCTAGATTATTAAAAATATTTTAGTTGAATAGCACAGGCTTTTTGGATCCCTGGATTTTAGCATCCAAAATCGGCACGAAAAATAATACACTGAATAAATCATCAATTCATCTATGGTTAAACTCTATCTTATGATACAAACGTAGGATACGCAACTCTTTTCTATTATACATATTCAGTCAGCCATCCTGATCGTGCTTATGAAAACATAATCCTATTTACTCAACCCGAAAGTAAATTTTCAACTTTTTGAATTCTGGATTCGGTGTAAGTATCAATAGAGGGATGATGTGCAATGTTTCTCTATTATCTTATGGAGCGGTAATTTATAGTCAATACGGCCTCCAGATTCATATGCTGTAAGGTCGTTTAATAAATAATTTTATCGGCTTGCTGTTTCATTTTAACGTGAATTTGTGCAAAAACTACAACAAAACTGTGTAGTTACCGATTGAGTCCCTTAATTAATGAAAAAAGAATGCAAAATGCTGTATTTAATGTCAAAATGTTAGGTATATTTGGAAAGCAATTATTAAAATAGAAAATAGAAATTTTGAAATTTTCAATTCCATCAGATTACAAGCTTCACCTCCTGAAAAAATTATTAAAGTGGACTTAGCTAGTTCTTGCATTGGACCATTCAATTGCACTTTAAATAGTGCGTAAAATATACAATAGGTTGATTCACGGAACCCGTCCATTAAAAGTTCTTGAATTTGCAATGATATATCGATTTTGAAATTTTGAGGTTTAGCACAGTTAGCTATGATCTATTTAGAAAAAATAATTTCATCTATGTCGCCACTTTCGGTTACATCGAATGTCATGGCCAACTTTGATAGTATAAATAGATTTTTTTTTGTCCATTTTTAGATTCTTTAGGAAATTTTAAAGCCAATTTTATAAAAGTTGTTCTTACCTATCGATTACCGTTATTACCGAGTTATTTTGACATTTGTGGAAAAAAAAATGCATCAAAAAATATGATTCATTCAAAGGGTATAACGGCTATACAGTAAAAGGTAGAGAGTTTTGTATGTGGCCTGTGCAGTGTGCAAGGCATAGATCCTCTACTATTTAACCAAGGATTAAAAAGAAATAAACAAAATTATACAGGGTATCCCAAAATCTAGGATTGATTTGGGGTAACTTCTTAGTACTAAAAGTTTTTTTTTTAATGGAACCATCTGTATATTTTTACACCGTGTGATGTAAAATTCAATCCTCTATCGAAAAGCTAGAGATGTTCTTATACCTTTCTCTATCGCTTCTT
This sequence comes from Protaetia brevitarsis, assembly GCA_004143645.1. Lineage (NCBI taxonomy): Eukaryota > Metazoa > Arthropoda > Insecta > Coleoptera > Scarabaeidae > Protaetia > Protaetia brevitarsis. Next base: position 80,190 of record RXPK01001704.1, on the reverse strand, counting down.
TTAGGATTAGTGATTTTCGGAAAGCATGAAAGCATTTTTTTAATTATTTTTAAATCAAGAGTAAATGACGCTCGTATCAAGCTGGCTAGACCTGAACTTTGTCAGCAGTAACTATTCAATTGTTGTACATATATATATTACTTTTATATATTTGGCTATAAAAAAGTTCTCTATTTTTGTTTAAAATAAGTGTAAATCTTTACTTGTTTCTTATTTCTTTCCTTGTGATTATTATTTATATATATTCTTAGGCATTTCTTACTTTTTCCACTTCATAAATTCCTTATTGTTTTTGTTTCAAAGTACATTTTTAGTTATTATTCTTTTGCTTCATGAACAGTGGATTTTATTTGCGTAGATTAAAGATTATATATGTCCTTTTCAGTTTTTCTTGCTAAAGGTTTTAAATTTTTATTTTTGTATCGTATTATATCTGAACCTCAACAATGGAAACAAATTCACAAGTAAACTCTTCCCTTTTATTAAAATACCCATCGGTAATTATACATGCATGCCTTTAATATTATTTACTTTATTTTAAATTGTATTAGCGCGTAGTATTAATTCTATTAAAAAAAATTAAACTTTTACAGTTATTTATTATTACTGGAAACTCTACAATTACTAAAAGTATCACGTTACTATAGCTACAAATTAAATTTATTGCGTATTGTACGATGTGTAACTTAATAACAACTTTTTTAATACAACGGCGCTAACAAACACCTAAGGACGCCGCTGTCTTTTGCATGTAATTGTATTTCATCGTCTATCGCACGATAGAACATGCTAAGTACGCTGCGCTGTTATTGGAGTATCGCATGTAAGGTTCTTCCCCTTCTACTGCCGGTGCACCAGCTAGTCGTACGAGTAGCCAACTGCCCGTTTGTATACCCCGTACGCGCTATTCTAAATGCGAAGACCCGAATATCCACGAAGCGCGCCGCTCTTATACTGGCTGAAGCGACGCGACGATACGAAATGTACCGAAGTAGTCTGATTTGAAAAACGCAACGCATTCATTCAGGATGAGGGTATTTACAAAATTTACGTAGTGTCTACCTATCTAGTTAGACATAAAAAAAATAATCGCATATCCAACATTCGAAATAGTCATTAATAAATTATTTGTCTTTTGTTTTTTCAAGTAATATTTGAACACCTACTTCTGCTAATAATTGCCCCTTATATTTTAAAATGAACGTCACCACAATAATTGGGGTTTATTTGAAATTGTTTTTTAATAAAACGCAAAATGGTTTCGAAAATGGAAATTAAAATAAGTTTCAAGTAATGAAAATATCTCCGACTAAATTGTGATTAGAACTTATAAAATAAGTGAAAAGGAAGAAATAGAGTAAACAATATTAGTCCCAGCCAAACAAGTGCTTAAATAAAAATGTACAATCAATACACGACATAACTAATGATAGCAAAAGTACGCCAATAAGTAGATGTAATAAATAATGGCATGAATACGTCTGCCTAACGGCAACCCATTTGCCTCCCTGTGCAGCTCCTATTTGACTACTACTTATTCACCTACTCGAGCGATAGTGTTTGGGATTGATTCGGTTTTAGCTGTATACGTTTATCAAGAGAGACACTTGCGTCCCTCGTATGTCGTACCCAGAAATCATCCTCGCTCTGTTAAGGATAGAACGTACCAGGGCCTACCAGCAAGACGAAAAACACTACAATGTAGGATGGTTGATTTTAACAAATATGAGCACTAAGCTTACTGCTCGCAGCACTTTCAGTACTACCATTCGATTCCACACGATTTCCAACTCTTAGCGCATTTTTTACAACATCTCTACCTCAAAGGGTAAAGACGTTAAAGATCTATTGTTTCTAAAACAGGAAAAGTATGGATTCCGTGCGAATAATATTTGTATGAACAAAGGCTACGCTGATTTCCACTCTCTATGAAAAGACAGGTGCTGCTGAAAGGACGTTCATGTCCTCGTTGAAGGACAAGCTTATGTGCGGAAAAATGTCCTGCTAGCAGGACGAGACCTGCGGTACAAAAGTACTTTCAGAAGCGCTTCCAGCAGGACAACCGCTTGTACATTGTATCATTAAAGAAATCCGCCATTGTGTTTGAATAAAACATATATCTTGTGTTAACATTTTTGTTTTGGTTTAACGATATTTAGTGTTTATTTATGGATGACCACTTTACTTGTGCTCTTTTAAAATAAAGTGCAAGGTACAATGTTATCCTATAATGTGCTATAATGAGTATGCAGTGACCTGTTTCGAGGACGATTCGATTTTCATACAAGTTTTCTCAAGTTATAAGAAGTTAACTAGCTAGTCAAAACATGTTCATGAAAGTTACATTGTTTTATTGAGTATTTTGCGGGAGTTTTGAATATCTATATTTTTTTTTTTTGTTATGAATGTTGGCTGATAATATATAGAGATACGCAACCGACCGTGTCTACTAGCTGTGGTGATAGTGTTGAAAATGACAGTTACGGCAGTGATTTGGATGATTCTGCCTTTCAAGTATTTTGCCGCAACAGTTGACTTCAAGAAGAATATGCATATTATGTGAATCTAAAAAAAATCATATCACTGTGCCCTTTAGAGGGTTACCTTCAAGCATTTATTAAACGAAGAATTTTTATTCCAAAAGGAAAACAGAGGTTGTACATTTCTACAACAAGGTTGAAATCTATTTAAATCTACATTTATAATGATACGCTTTAGCTTTCCACTGGTTTTTCTGACATTTATTTTACAATTAACACATTTATTTTCTTTATGACGTTCAATTGTTTTCTCCATTATTTCTTATCGCAAATGTTACAATGAAAAACAGGATCGCACTTAATATGTTCGAAACTCCCGCAAAATACTCACTAAAACAATTTCACTTTCATTAACACAATTTTCTTTTACCTAAATCGTAGCCTGCTAACTATGTTTTGACTTGCTAGTTAACTTCTTATAACTTGACAAAACTTGTATGAAAATTGAATCGTCCTGGGAATAGGTGACTACATACTCATTATAACGCATTATAGGATAACATTGTACCGAGTCTACATCACACATCACAAGGTTGAAATTCGCGCTGCCGGATCCTGTAAGATCGCATATTTGACGGGTCCAATTTCAATTCGATTTATTTAATTTATCGATTATAGTACAGAGTAGTCATCATCGTATCCGATGAGCTACGAAATATTGATTGTTTATAGTTTATTTGTAGGTGTATATTTTGTTATAAGAACGTACTTATGACGATAGGTATAGAGATAGTTTACAGGTTTTAATATAGGTATGTAGTTTTTGGTAAATAATTGATACATATGCACACATCCATAATTGATTTTTATTTTTTTTAACTAGATATGTTGTAACAATTCGACCCTTTTGTAACTTTAACATGTAGTAGCTAACCAATGAACAAATAATATATATTTTTTGGTAGGTGTCACTTTGGGGGTTAGTATAAAAATTCACTCCCAAAAATATACTTCTCGTTTTTTACAGTTTCCAGTGCCACAAAAATTCTGGAAAAAAATATTATAATGAGCTTATGGTACAACTTAAAGTACAGTTTAAATTTCATAAAGATATCTTTAATAGGTACTGAAAAAAAAAATTTACGGTAAGGATTGTCACCCCCATTTTTCCCTTACAATAGGGGCTAGGGATGTGAGATTAATGGCTATTTTAGATGAAGAACAATAAAAACAAGGTAATAAACCTTCATCAGATGCGAGTGCAGTTTTCATATGCTTAACCGGCTAGACCCTTTGAGTTGTTTTAATACATAGAAAATGTTGACACAATATTAATTAATTTTCACGTAACCATAAACCACAGTTAAAAAGAAATAGTAGTAAATTTTAATATGGTCTGCACATGTTCTTGAACAATCACATCATACGCTCGAGAGCAATTTGGATTCGCCGTGTCAATCCTGGACGAATATATGAAATAGTGTCGTTTCAACTTGTTCTACATATTAACAATGAAAATGGTTTCTTTAATATTACTAGAAAGTTAACATGTCTCTTCTATTCAACTAAAAATGCGGTTAGATAAACGAACCTGAAGCATTAAATAAAATTACGTTTTGAGTTCTGGAAATTGAAGAATATCAGTACGAAAGTAGCATCACACCTATTTTGTAGTAGTTTTCTCCTTATTCAGTACAGCAAATACGTTAAACACATTAAACACATATATATTACAGAAGCCTTCACATAGATGGCACTACTCCTATTTCATTCTAATAACCCCACATATTTAGCATAAATAGCAAGGTAAATGCGATTATTAAACATTAATCTGGTATATTTACCAGATAAACATATAATAGGAGCCGTATTCGTGGGAAGCAATGTTTTTTGGATCAATTATAATAAAATCATATAGTTATTCAAACTATAATTTTTGTTCAACACATGAAAATAATCTTATTTTAAGTTACTTTTATTGTTTACCCAACATGCATTGTTGTATTAATATAAATCAAAATAATGTTCACTGAACCATTCAAAGAGAGGCTTAAAAACTTTTTGTCTGTTAAGTCAAACGAAAATAACGTTATTTCAAACAAATTATATACTACAGCTAAAACAATGTTTGGTGTGTTTGAAATATAAACTTCGTGCAGTGAAAGCATATTTTGCATTGACATTACTCATCATTTTGTGTTCTTGTTACTTAATTTACTGCCAACCAATATTTTATGCTAACACTGTTTTATAGGTTGAATAAATCCAATGGTTGTGTTGTTTATATGCAATCCAAAAAGCGTGTCAAATTAACGCATTTTGCGTTGACTAAACACAATTTCTCAGTATATTGGTATAATTTGGATGTAACTGGAAGTGCGAGATAGATGAAGTTATTTTTTTTAAACAGATCATAGCTAACTGTATTTAATCCCGAAGTTTCAAAATTGAAATATCATTGCGAATTTAAGAACTTTTAATGGACGGGTTCTGTGAATTACCTTGTATTCTAACCTTTAATCGGCTTTCTTAAAGCTAAACTGGTTCCCAATTGGATTAGCACGAAATAAGCACCGACAAACAGCAACTTCGTTTTCATCTTCACTAGTGCCCACTTGATTCACGTAAACTTTAAAAACAGAATACACTTTCTGACTCGTCGTTTTTGTGTAAAATGGCGATATACCGTTCAAAAAACCGGCCTCCTTTGCACAGACTGAAATCGTATGCCTATCACAAAAGTGGCGCTAATGAAATCGAAACACAGACGAACTTGTTAAGAATTTTATCTGGATACACACGTCCATTTCCTCCGGATATAGATAGAAACGAAAGGGAGGAAATCGTAATCTTTCTGGAAAAAAAAGACATTCGCGAAAATGTCAAACTAAACTCTCGGCTTGACTGTGCATTTGATTCAGATTTCTAACACAGATTTGGCGAACATTATTTAGACGAACCGCTGGCTTTCTTAATTCCTGGTAACCATCCTTGGCGGCGATAAAGAGGTATGGTGTGGTTTGTATGAGAAAATATTTCTGATAATAGCAGTTGTACGGAGTAATTATGTCAGATAAATGTGTTTTTAATGAAAAGCTATGATTAGATAAATGTGATTGTAATAGCTATTTGTGTATTAGATTTAAATTTGTTTGTGTTTAAAAAATAACAGATACCAAAAGAAAGTTTGGATTCATTTAGAAGAGAGTCGGGTACATTTCGTTCTTTGTAAGTAGATTTTTTTAATTACGAAAAGATAAATTTTAAAAGCAAGATTTTCAAAGAAGAACATGTGATATTTGTGCAATTTAAAGAGCACAAATTTTAATTATCATTTAGTTTATATAGCTAGCTTTAGTTTATTTATTTATTGTTAATCTTTATATATTTCATTTAAATGTAATTCTTACTTAATCGATACTACCCTATTCGAGATATTTGCACAAGGGTGGAAAAATTGCATATTCTCAGGAATTAGTGAAGCTGCACTGAAAGAAAAATAAAATTAATGATTAACTCAACGGAGAGTTCCGTACTAAAATGTAAATAATAACTTCATGACATTTAGCTAAAGTTAGGAACTTCAAATTAAAAATATATTTTTCTTTAATTATTTTTGTATTAATTCAATTGTCCTTTGATGTGTTAATTACATAACTGATGTAAAAATTAAAATAATCAAGTTTCTGTTTTAACACATGTGGAGCTTTTTTTTCCAAAACGCAACCTCTGACAAAAACTGTTTTTCGAGAAAATTGCAATTAAACTCGGCTCAGTAAAAACAATTTTTTTTTGAACTTACATTTTAGAGTAAAAGGAAAATTAAAATCTCTAAAACAAATATTCGCAAAACAATTTGTTGAAAAATTATATTTCTAACAAAAAACAGAGAAAAATACAAAAATAAATTGCATTTTGAAAATAAAACTGACATTTATTTCATTTCGATTTTTTTTTTTGCAGAAATTGCGTTTTGAAAATAAGCTTCACATATTACGTTATATAATATTTTTGAATTTTCCGTTAAATTATTATTAAATACCAAAAATTTACTGTTATGTTTATGCCATATTTTTTAACATTGTGACAATATTTAATAGTAAAATGATCCACACAACTTTTTAAATTTGTAAGTTCAATATTAATTTACCGATGTAATTATCAACTTAACAGATGTACTTAGGTACTTCTTAATATTTTAAGCGGGAATGAGTCACTTCAACGCGTCACTATCGCCATTAATCGTTGCGTTGCAGAACAATCGTTTCATTTTTGTGAAAATGGCCGATACATTAGTTGAAGAATGGTTGTGTTTGTGCCAATTTCACTGAGAAAGAATTTTGGTGAAATTAAATATAAATATATTGAGCCTAAATATATTTTATATTTAAATATAGGACAAAAACGAAATGTATTTAAATTTAACTTATTTAATATGGTCGCCTACAACGCGGTTACTATCAAAACTACGCACCATTTGGAGAGATGCACGTTCGGCTAGTGTCGGGTTTTCCAGGTAAATGATTTATTGGGGTTTACAGCTGTAAAACTATCCACAATTATGCAAATCACTAAGATTTTCATTCTTAGCCGGGATTAGCCCTTAGGCTCTAAATCCCATAATCCTCTCGTGGACGGATAAGTCTCTCCGTCGAATATAATAGTTAAGAAAGCCATCTCGGTGCTAAAAACGGCCCAGCGTTCACAGGCCTTTCATTCTTCGGCAGCAGCCCAAAGGCCTATTTGGCGCCATGGAGCCCCGGTTCCTTCTTCTTGCTTCGTTCTTCTGCGGTCTTCTCTCTTCAGTGCTTGTGATGGTGCACAGTCCCTTGTCTATTTTGTTTTATTAGTATATATGTATATACATATATTTTTTTTTTATTTTTTGTTTTTATATTAGTTGAGCAATAATTTTTGAAAAACAGTTTTTCATATAAAGGAGATACTTCCGTAATTACTAACTATATAGACCTATAGCAGTTATTAGTAACTTAGGTCCTTTCCTATTTCTGATCTATATTAATGATCTGTGCTCGGAACTCAACTGTGATAGTTTATTATATGCTGATGATCTTAAACTGTCAAACTGTCAAAATTGCTACTTCTAACGATTGCGACCAACAACAACTTCAAATACTTGATTCATGGTGTTCTAAAAATAAAATATCTATTAACATCTCCAAATGTAATGTCCTATCCTATCCTACCCACACATTTGATTCTAGACTTAATTTAACCAGAACATTGTCAATACTCTCTCGTCTACGTTTCAAACTTTGGGTTTCATAATCGAATATACCATGTGATTCAAAATGATTGTCGTAAGAAAAAAACACTGTTTTCCGGAAAAATTTATCTATACTTATTACCAATTTAATGAGCGAAGTTAGCTACATACAAATTTCATACATTAAATGTGATTAAATGAATTTTCTTGACATTTAGCGACATTGGCGTGCGTGTTGTAGTATCTTTCGATTATTTATCTTATAATTTTTTTCAAATCGTTTATATTTACATTTAATATCACCAAACCAACCAAACAAACCAAAACCAACAATAGTATTTCTGAATACTGTAAGAAAATAAGGGAATTTATCTGTGGTAATAGCTCAACAAACAGGTAAAAAATCAATATTAACATTAAGTGAAATAGTTTATTACATTTTATAATTTTATAGGCTTATCATACACTTCAGCGCAATGAGTTGTCAAAAAGAAAGTTACATTTTCATCCTTATAAAGTTTCTACGGTACAGGAATTATTACCATTAGATCACGATAGGCGATTGGAATATTGTCATTGGTTTAATAACAATTTAAGGGACGATAACTTGCTAAACAAATCATTTTTCTCGGATGAAGCCTGATTTTATCTAACAGACTATATCAATTTACAAAGCTATTGTATCTGGTCTGCAGAAAATCCACACGAATTTCGAGAAACGCAATTGCATCCCATAAAAGTTGGAGTTTGGTTAGCTATGTCCAGGCAACGAATAATAGAGCCAATTTTCTTCGAGGAAACTGTAACAGCCCAACGTTACCAACAAATGTTGGAATTGTTTATTGCAGAGTTACAAGAAAATGAGCTTGAAGCAGGTTATTTTCAGCACGATAATGCTCCAGCACATACTGCTCGACAAACCTGCCAATATCTTCAACAGTTTTTTGCTGTCAGGTTCGTTAGAGCACAAAGATGGCCACCAAGATAACCTGATCTAACCCCATTAGATTACTTCATGTTTGGCTATCTAAAAACTAGGATCTATAGAAACCGCATGCATACCATAGAAGAACTGAGAGATGTAGTTTTGTCACTTAATAATTATACTACTTGTATGTTATAATTTAAAGTAATACATAAATTTAGTTAAACACCAGTTAGTACTGAATTGTAAAATCATAATTTAGTAAAGTTAAATTAATTACATTTCATTTTTACAAGCAGAAACACCAATCCGTAGTCGTTTATATAATGCGAGTTCAAATATAGGTTACGTTTTCCTTATTTATGACAGAGCCGTTTACTTTCTTATGTACCAACACTGACTTAGTTGAAACCTTCATTACAAACACGCGGCATATACCTACACCCTGTTACTATCTATAGGAGCGGAATTGACAATCATTTTGAATCTCTGTGTACATAAAACAACTCTACGTCAGGGCATATGTGCAAAAGGCGCACTTGCTTGGTATGTAAAACATGTTCAGCCTTCTGTATGAACTGATGCAAGAGTGTCTATAGATTTTCCTGCTTGGTTCGCATATTGATCTTCATGTAGTGGTCGATATGGTAATATATAACCCCTTATTTGTCTTTTCAGTAATTTTTCAAGAGACTTTAGCATAAACGACATCAGATTTATTGTTCTCAAAGACTTTGCTCCATCTTGTTCCGCTTTGCCAAGTTTTGAATTAAAAGTAACTCTCGTCCAGGCCATTTTGGTATATATCCCAATACCAGACTTCCCCTGAGTAACATATTAAGTTTTTGCAACAAAAGTTCCAGACCCTTTTGTAGCAGAATTGGATAAATGCCATCCAATCTTGGCGATTAAATGGTTTGAATAAGTTAATTGCCTATTTGATTTTTTTCCACATTAGCAGCTTGGTTTGACTATAGACGAACCATATTATACGAATATTTAATTTAGTCATTCGAATAATTAAAAAGATTCGAATCGCCCATCACTAGTAAGAAGTAATAATTAAAAAATAAATTTACATTCAAATGTAAATAAAAATTTCATTACAAACTTTTATATCATTATTTTATATCAATCACACTTTAAACTATTATTCGTTCAATAGTTTTTTAACATTAGGTACATTCGGTTACTGAAATGCCTGTAAAAGATTCCGTTTTATCTTTATTCCGATTGAATCATTTTTTCTAAACAAATGACTTTGTTACTGAATGATTAAACGATAACAAAACAAAATTTGGAAAACAATTTTTACTTTCAAGAAAGGGAAATAATTTGGATATTTTTATTTAGCGGAAAATGATTCGTTTGCACTTACCGGATGATATTTTTATTCCATACACCTAACCCTACTTCAGATAATGTATTTTATACATAATATTTTTCCTTATTTATAATTCTTATTGAATTACAAAAAGAGGTAAATAATATAAAGAAATTCTAGTAATAATTTGCTTAGAGGAAATTAACCAATAAAAAAATAACAGGTTTCCGTATCAGGAGAATTCAGATCCCTTTATCAGCAGAAGATAAAAGTAGATAAGCTTTTTACCGACATCAGGTAATATTTCTGCAGGTAGATAACAGATGGCGCATTTCTAGACTTTTATTTTTATTCTAAGACTGTGGTTATCTGCAATGTGATATATTCAATTCGATTCAGTTGGTTAGATTTGCGTGGGCAAGTCACAGAAGTGTTCGGTTTTCTTTTAGTTTTCGCGTTCTCCGATTATTAGTTTTATTTTTCCGCTTTCCTTAGAAAGTGTGTTACGTTTTGTCCGTGTACGATAACAAAGTGTTCAGTGTGCGAGCTTAAAAATGCCCGTGTTCCATACGAAGACCATCGAATCTATTTTAGAACCAGTAGCACAACAGGTAAATAAATAATTGATCTTAGAAAAAAAAGTGTTGCCGAAAAAACGCACAAATATCGAAAATTATTGGATTATGTAGCGGTGGGAGTGTTCGGAATCCTTTGATCATCAACCGTTTTTTTACGCAAATTTTACGGTGCCTAAGCGACTCATGCATTAGTCATTCCTCCTCCTAATGTTGAGTTGAGTGTTATTTTTAAAATACTTCCTCACTTCCTAATTTCCAATATTATTCGTAACGTAATAGGGGCACGCCTGCCAGCCGATATTCATGACATTCAAACGGCATTTAAAAAGAAGCAGACAAATTGCCCGTGGAAGAATGTCATCTCTTCACTTGGCCTTTAACAAACGGCATTAATTCACAAAGCCCTAGGAAGGTACAACTTCTCCACTTCAATAACAGACAATGTAAGCACATGTGTTGGTACCTGTTCTGTGATATGCAGAGATGTGGGTTGTTTTTATGAACGTGTCTGTGCCCCTAAAAGGTTATGCGATCGCCTTTAATGTTTGTTTACTCTCGGTTGTTTTTTTTTTTTTTAAATATCGGCTAACGATCTCCCACCTGAAAAATGTTAATTGCACCGTTCTGGACGTGATAAACCTACGTTCATTGATTGAGATTTGATGTCCTTCAGTTCTATTTGTAAATTCTTGGAATTGAGTAAGAATATATGTTATCATGAATTCATCAATAATTTTTGGATTTTACGTAATGTGAATTAATTAATGTATATGAATGAATAAATAATTTCCAGAAATTACTGTAGTACTAATTATGAATTACCTGGTATTATATGTATGCCACTATATTTTTTCAGTTTTCTTTTTGAATATGTGATGCTGAATGTGTAAGTGGTCTTATTTCAATCTTAAATGATCATGTAAATCCATTTTGAGCTAAATGAATCCAAAAGGATATCTTTCCAGTTTTAGTTAAATATAGGTTATGTTTTTAAACACTATATTTTTATCCTATAATTTAGTTTAATTAAGTGGAAAATAGAAGAGAAAACGCTTTTTACCAATATGGTATTCAAGTATCTTTAAAAAAAACCGCTGTTAACATATAATTTTGTTAAGGAAAGACCTGGTAACATGAAATCAAACTTTTTTTGCTTTCATAGTTACTTAAAAAACTGATCAAACGAGGAAAAACCCGTGTATATACACTGGAATTAAGGACTTGAATATATAATGCACTCGGAAATAGGTAAGAGTACATCTGTCTCCGTGTAACCGAATCTCTGTACTCTGTACTTGATATAATTTTTAATGTGAAAACTATTGATGGAATTTTTTGGATAAAGAAAAAGGTTAAATGAATGCTTCGAATAATTCAGTTTTCGAATCTTTTCGTTAAATGGACTTCTTTTCTTTAAAACAGACGTATACTAATATCACATACATTCTAGGATACCTACTATGTGAATTTGGCACCAGACTTTTGTAAAATTAACTTTTCTTCATAGAAAATGTCAGTATTTCGTCTGTAGTTTTGAGATCGAAAATCCTCTTTCGCACTTCCCTTCAGAATCGTTTGTAGTTTTTTGTAATGACTTTACTTGCGTTTATAGTTAAAAGATAAACAAATGGCGATGATTTAAACAAATTGTCAAAAGACGAATTTATTAATAGTTAATCAAATCAAAAATCTTTCAACTACAAACAATTCTAGATAGAATTGCGAAAACGGATTGTCGATATCTCAATTACTAACGAATTCACTTTTAGACAATTTGTTTAGATTATCGCTATTTACGTATCTGTCGACTACAAACGACAGGAAATCACTGCAAACAATTACAAACCGTTCTAAAGGGAATTTCGAAAATGGATTTTCAGTATCTCAATTATTAACATGTTCCACTTCATGTTCATTTGATATGTAAACTCGCAAAGATTGGTGATATAAATCTATAAATGTAAAAATGTTTACTATCCAATCTAATTTATTAATTTTCTTTTCACAACATGTTTCAATCAGAAAATCGTCTTCGGATTATGACGCATCGTTTTATATCTTAATAAGCCATATTGACATTTTGTACTTGAAGATAATTTTCTGATCGAAACACGTTGTGAAAAGAAAATTAATAAATTAGATTGGATAGTAAACGTTTCTAAATTTTTGTTACTTTTAAAAAAATTGTTTACTTTAAACCCATGTGTTAATTTTTTAACTATATTGAAAGAAAGTCACTGCAAACAACCACAAAAGATTCTAAAGAGAACTGCGAAAGCGGATTTTTGATACCTACTTCAAAGTGAGGTGCGACTGTTTTGAAGGCTCTCGATTGTACTTCGTTTATACCTGTTTGTATCTCTTTCTACATCGTTTATACTTAAACCAAACCGGAAGTAGAGACAATTGAAAATATGTCAAAGAGAGAAATTTGGCTATTTTTTGAGATATCACAGAATGGCCAACGCTATTCGAAAGAGCATCGTTTGTCCCTCCTTCTACATCTTTGTATTTCAACCAAACCTGAAGTAGAAACATTCGAAAAATACGTTGAGTAGGCAATTTGGTTAAAGTTAAATACATAGTTAATTCATAAATAATGGTCAGATTGCTAGGTTTTCTGACCCAATTTGGAAAAATGCAGAATATTACAGAATATTTGTATTTATATGTTTGCCAAATTGCCTACTCCGAAACTGAAACCGGAAGTAGAGGCATTCGAAAAATACGTCGAGTAGGCAATCATCTGAGGGAGGAAAGTTGTACTTTTCCTCCCTAGGGAGGAAAAGCAAGTGACATTGACATGATGGAACTGTACATCTTATAATATGTGACATTAATGATAAGTGACATTAGTACATTTGACCCAGTCTAAGGGAGATAATTGCTAAATTATTTGGTATTAAATTTCAATTAAACTTTGTTTGAAATAAACTATTACGTAACCTCAATGGCACTCGCAACTCGCATAGTCCAAATATTACAATAGTAATGAACTCTGCCCAATGTTTTCAGGTCGCTCTGGAAACATGTGCATCAAAATGGCGGTATCGAAATGATATAAAAATTTTGGATGCGCACTCGTCTATCCGCTATGTCATGTTTTATCCTTGTCTGTGACTGTATTACGTTTTTTTAATGAAGTTGCTTACCAACTTCACACCGGCAGCCGACCGATCGCTGCATGCTATTCCAAGAGGGATTGCTTAGCTACGCACGCAACCAATTGATATATGGCTTTTTTTAAGGCAATGACGTGTGCTACAAATAATAATAATAATAGTAATAATAATAATAATATTTACTGGCCTAGTTGATACTACACAGTATGTTAGGCAGGTCAAATATAAATACCTACTGTTGTAATACATTACATTTTAGAACATCACACACACACACATCACACATATGAATTTTAAAATTTAAAATAAAATAGAATAAAATAAAACAAGTTTAGCACGCCAACAAATTTGTCCATGGAATATACACAATTTTGCATTAGTAACTTTTTTAGTTTAGACTTAAACGTTTTCTTCAGTACATGATTTTAAAGACTCTGGCAGGAGATTAAAGAGTCTGACTTCCACCGAGGATGGTGCCTGCCTCGTTATATTAAGCTTGTTGAAGGGTTGTCTGTAGTTATCCTCTTTCCCCTGGTATTATAGTCGTGATTTTTACTGTTCTTTGCAAATTCGTCTTTACTTCTAAATATATAAGTGAGAATTTCGAGAATATAAACCGCTGGAACACCGGTTATACTTAAGTTTAACTTAAGACTTAAGTAGATCCTAAACTATGATTTTGTTTTGCACCGCTGTTTAAGGACCAGCCGAAGATTTGCCCGGCTTAAGGTCCAGTTAACCTCACTTTTGGTTTCAAATGACAAGTATTGCGACAAGTGAAAGAAGACTTTTATTTGTTGTATTACGGTATTTTCGAGGTGCTTTATTTATTGTTGTGGGGATATTTATTTTTGTACATTTTTGAAACAAAATGGTACGTAATATCTTAATAAATAACATAATGTTTGAAGATGAATTAGACGAGTTAAATATAATTGGTGGTATACCTGGACAAGTAAATGAAAAGGCAGGATATTTTCATACGTTTGGAACGAACTTACATTTTTCCGGCGATTTAGGATAACCAAATCTACACCATTATTTATACTAAACCTGATTGAAAGGTGAAATTGAATATCCTTGATGTGTGAGTAGGTATAAAAAATAATTTTAAGTTTACCATGTAACCTAAGACGAAATAACCATTCCTATGACCACGAATGCATACAGTTTGTTATGTTTTATCTAATTAAACAACAAATTTTCAGCAATAATAGTGTTGCTTTTATGAATCAGCTGTTAATATTCCTTTGACTGTGTGCAACAGGGTCTCACCTTTCATGTATTGGAGATTTTGGCGGTACCCATTTGTCTGCAGTCACGAGGTATACTAGCGAGAGTTGCTAGGGCTTTGGCTCGTCTAACAACGCAACACAAAACTACACAAAATACAACAATAATGAAAACTGGTATCAAGAATTAAAAGTCAACATGCTCCTTCTTTCTGTGTGTTTCTGTCAAAAACTGTTCGTTATCTTGGTTACAAGTCACTTTCACACTGCCTGACACTGTTGCCATCCGTTTTCAATACTTAGCTAAACTTTATTTCTAGTTGCGACGGTACAAAACATATTCACCTTAAGGTTCACCTTAAGCTGACCTCTACTTAACTAAGTTTGTTATTAGAAAGAACTAGTGAAATAAACTGTAGGGCAATAAACTTTTTAAGTCCTAATTTGATAACAAGCTTTATTCATTTTAGTAATAACATCGGTACAATGTCCCTCCCAGCTTAAAGTCTCATCTATATAAATTCCAATAAATTTTACCTCACTCCTAGGCGATAAAGAATAGTTGTTAACAGAAATATTGACATCCAAGTTTAATTTAGATCTCGCCGTGTGAACAAACATATAGTTAGACTTTGAAAGATTTAGGTGCAGTCTATTGGTAGTAAACTATTGATTCAGTTCCGACAATAATGTATTTGCCCTATCATGTACATTGATAGGATCATTTCCTGTAACAACTGCAGAGGTATCGTCTGCATAAATAAACAAAGAATAATTAATGAAGTCAACGATGTCATTAATAAAAATTAAAAACAAAACAGGACCCAAAATTGAGCCCTGTGGTACACCTAAAGTAACAGGTAAATATAGAGAAAAAAACTGATTTAAAACGTTGTTGGATGATTTGTGTGAAATTTTAACAAATTGTTGCCTCCCTGTTAAAAAGAAAATAAACCAGCTTGCAGTCACCCCGCGAACCCCGCAACGCTCCAACTTCGCCGATAAAATGCCATGATCAACACAATCGAAAGCTGTAGAAAGATCACAAAAGACACCCATTGTGCACTCACCTCGGTCAAGTGACTGCACAATGTCGTTGATAAAGGAGTGAACCGCTGTCATAGTAGAATGATCCTGCCGAAAACCATGCTGTCTGTCAACAATAGATAATATTATTTCGCTCAAGATGAATCAAGAAGCTCGAAAGCATCGCATATTCGAATACTTTCGAGAAAGCTAGAGTTACACGAAATAGGACGATAATTCGCCAGACTATCCCTGTCATCCCTCTTATGAATCGGATGAACAACAGACACCTTCAGAGCAGCAGGAAAGACGCCGCTCACAAAAGAGAAATTAACCAGTTGTGTTAGAGGCTGAACTAAGTATGGTAAAAACTTTTTCAAAATATTACACGGCGCGTCGTCAAAACCTGAACTATTTTTACTTTTTTATTTACCAAATATACCTAACATCTCACCTTCAGTAAAAGGCAAGGCACACATACTCCCACAGCTGCTTCCAGATTCGTTATTCCAATTTAAATTACCATTTGAATTATTTGCTATTCTATTCACAATATTTTGAGGTTCACTAACAAAGAATTCATTAAATAAATTGGCTACCTTCAGGGGGTCATCGATAACATGATCACCCACCAAGAGTGAAATATTTATTTTGGTTGTCAAAGCGTGCTACATAGGGCAAGAAATGCATAATATTTACTTAATTAACTATTTCAAGCATGTGCCATTATGCGCCTATAGTTGCATGCTCCTTGTTGCACGAAAAGAGGCATCGTGTAAATGTTAAGCAACGTCAATTATCTAAATACGCTAACTCATCCGCATGAGTTGCTCACTTGCAACTGGTTTACAATGAATTAAATACTTTTATCGGGGAGCGTGAATACTGTTTAGAGTTAAAGAGGAGTCGTGAATACACTTGGCGATTTGTTTACGGTATATAGCCTTTGAGTTAGAATATAAATACATCATTTAGATGCACTTGTTCGCCAGGGTTCGTAAATACGCTTGTGCCGCGGTCTGATATACCTACACTGAGAAAGAATTTAATAATCATAAATAAAGATACAATTACCGTAAGTAAAAAGTTCAGCTGGATAGGGGACAAAAGACACAGATTACTTAGCACTAGTAAAAAAGAGATCCTAAACACTGATACTAACAATAAGCAATCTAAGTTACGTAGGGTCTGCTTCATACCGGTAACTTATGATAATTAAATTGAAGTAGTTAAGCCAAAGAATATATGTAGTTGCAGTAAGCAATGATTTGCCCTTGTCAAGTAGTAGGTGTATTGCTGTGAATGAACTATTCTATCACACCTTCATAATTAATACAAGTTATTTAGATTACTTGTGATAAGGAAAGAATATCATCAATGCACATTTACTAGATACCTGATATATAGAAAGTATGGTTGTCTAAATATACATATAACTTACCTTAAATTTGTTTTTTCAACCTATAGGTAGTGTAGGAAACGAGGAATTTTAATGAATATTTATTAAAGTAGCTTACTGTGTACCTCTGTGAATAACTGATAAAGTAGAAAAAAAGTTCCGCAAATCTTCGATTATTTATGCAACCGCAACTATAAGTACTGCGTACCGAGCAATGCGTGATTCAAAATTGTTTGCAAATAATTTTTTATTACTATTCAGTGTGCTGTAGCTTCGATTGCATTAATAATTGAAGATTGAATTCGCATTTATTTTGCTAAAGATGGTACATAGTACTTACTACTTAAGAAAAAAAAAGCAGTATTGTTAGTAATAATTTTATGTTGTATAGGATAAACACAGTGACTACCTGATATGTATGAAAGATATTGGTTTCACTTTAACAACAGTTTTTTTTTTAAAACAATTTACAACGTAATGCCTCATAAAATATATTCCTTAATAATGAAAAAATGAACAAAGCAATAATAAAAGATAAGGTAAATGAGGTCCCCTTGAAACGTTATTTAGTTATTGAAATTATTTAAATCTAAACAAAGGACGAAGAGAAATATGGCTTTGAAGTTACAACTAATAACAAACAAAGAAATAATATAGCTAGGCGGTAAACTTGCGGTTTTTGTGGGTTCTTTGCACTGGGCGTTGTCTCGGCGAGTTGATTCTCTGTCGGCGTACGTGGCGGTTATGTCCGGTGATCGCCTCGAAAGCGGCTACTTTTTTGGGGTATCCCTAGCTGCAGGTGGCACTTGGTTGTCACTCAGCTAGCGACGGCACTTTAACTTCACCAGCGGGCACAGATACCATCACAATAATGGGGAATTCAAATATCCCACCACGTGGTTTAAAACTGCAATCTTGAAACATCCGATTGCTTATAGGCTCGGTACTTCTTCTTTCGCTGGGATTCTTTATACGGAAGGGGCCTTGAGTTAACCCACCCGGTATTTTTAATATATTTACATTCCAACTGGCCTACAATGGCCATACTCCTTGGCCACCCTTTTTCGACGACCTTTTCCTACGTCCGCAACTCTTACTTGACGCTAGCCCGCGCCTGCGCGCGTAGCCGTCTCGGGGACTATTTCATTACTCGGCCGCATTAGCCAATTAGGAATAGTAAAACGATCACGGGGTGGCAGCAAAACTCAAATAATCATAGTTGTGGCAAGTTGTTACCTATTTAAAGAAATACATACATGAGTTTAATAGCGATCAGCATTGTTGTTACTTCTACTAACCATGTGCTGTAGTTAGATACAGTACCAGTAGTCATAAGTAATACGTTACTTACGACAAATTTGTCAGGTACACTGTGTAATAGCCGTAATAAAAGCACTATTTACAGTAACAACTTGCATTCAAGAAACTGGGTTTAGTTGCAAGTATTAATTAACGAGAATAGTTCCAAGTAAAACTTTATCTATTGTAAATAATTTTTCAACTAAACACTTTACTTAACCCATTTTTCTCAGTGTATATGTATACGTCTGCTAAAATAAAATGAACGAAACAATTCATATTCATTATATGTACCTAACTGACACCCGGTATCCGATACTTTTGATTCCGCTAGGTATCGGATACAAAAGTATCGAGTACATACTTTCTTTACTCAAGCGAAACGGGGGATTATGGCTGGTGACTCTGGAAATTGCCAGCTGACGTCCTTCACTCTAAAAAACAGTAGAGAAACACAAGTTTATGTAAGGAAAACTTTTCACTAAAAATAGCAATAGTAAGTTAAAACTTCTAACTCAAAATAGCAATTTTACGCTTAAGAAATTTGAATGCTTTGTGTTTTTTGTGGCTATTATTGCACAACGTTCAAGATTACGATAACATAAAATAAAACACTACAAATGTAACTGCTCGCTATGCATTTCCCTTATTTGTTTATCGTTTCCACAATACAGCATATACATTCCGTAACTGCCTATTTTTAACTTGAGTCCGTTGAACTCCGCACATTTGTAGTACTAAATTGGAGATGAATCCCTTTAAAAGAAAACCGCATATCCTGTATAATAATGACTGGTAATCATATTTTAATGATCTCAACGCTTAATAGTCCAACTGTCGCGTCCCTCCTCTCAATCTCGTATAGAGAAGAAGATTCATACGTACAATAAATTTAGAGCCAGCATCTGCATCTTGCATACAGAGATTTGGATTTGTTTTTCGCTACGGGCCATTTATTGAGGAAATCTTTAGTTGATATTTCTCACATAGCAGGCGACGGACACATGTGCCACTCGTTAAGTAGTAAAGATATGATTCGAACACATGAAGTTATTCATTTTTATGGTTGTCTGAATGGATTGACTTTGCTCTCACAGATACCATAATTTGTTGCAATAAAGTATGGGCTTTAAAAAGAATCAATCGCTCAATTAAATTGTTAATAATTAATTATAACGTACGAACAGAACGATTTAGATAAATGTGAAATTCAGTTAAATGGGAAAAGACGAAGAAAATATCAGCTTTTTTTAAGTTTTTAGTGACATATAATGATAGAAATTGCGATAATGTTAATATTACCGTGATGGACGTTAATGCTTTGAAAAATAAATTAATTTGTGAGAAACATTTTGTGCCAATAGGTGCTATAACAAATAATACAAATAAAATCCTTGGTGAAATATGGCTAAATAATTATATTAGTTAATTATTAATACATCATTAACGTGTTACGTTAGTCCAAACGTTTCAACTAACAAATTAGTCTGTCTTCATCAGTGGGTGCACAAAGTTAGAACCAGCAATTAAAATTGGTTGAATGTAAAATAGCAGTAATGAGTCATTATAAAAAATTTACTAAAACTAGCGTTGTGCACCCACTGATGAAGAGTAATTTGTTGGTTGAAATGTTTGGACTAATGTGACACGTTAATTATGTATTAATAACACTATGTAACAATTCTATTATTTTTTTTGTCTTTGGGTTGTAACTGTCATTCCTATTTCTTATGTCAGAAAAGTATAAAAACATTGATTATTTCCCACAAACTTTGCTTTGTGGACCAAGACAATGATATTTTAAAAATTTTACAAGCAAACCCAAAAAGAAGTACATAGATATGTCGTTCGACGTAGAAATACGGAAACTAAAGACATCAGTGACGGAAGAGAAATTAATTTACGGATAGGAATGACAGTAAATATGTCTGTCAAAGTGACAAATTACTGCATTTTCCGCTTGGGATTTGTTTTTTTTTTTGGAAAACAAACAAAATATCACAACGAAAGATGTCTCAACCACTCAACCTGCTTTGAATAATTATTGCTATATTAGTTCCGCGTTATTTTAAATTTTGACAGATCCATGTACAACGTCCTCCATTCAAAACGTGTACACTCCAAAGCTGATATAATAAGATCGTCCCACGATTCAGTGCTCAAAACGGTGTGTTATAATGTAACTTCTCATTTCACTATACCTTTTCTAATTAAATGATGGCTTCAAGAGCTTGCAAACATGAAGCAGACGGTTTTGCTATGTTTGTTGTCAGTTTATTAAGACAAGAGGATGGTATAGGAGAAAAAGCTCCATGAGATTTGCAATTCCAAGCATTTGGCGAGGAACCCATTAACAATCAAGCAACTTACCCGTAAGGAGAAATATGGAAGATATACACTGTGTCCACCTAAATATAGAAGAAAATGGGGCAGAAAAAATATTATTGAATCTATAAAAAAAATATATAAATAAAAACACATCAAATAGCATTCGTAATTTTGCTAAATTAAAAAAAAAAAAAAGAAATTGTCTTGAGAAATAAATCACCTTTATTTTTAAAGATATAAGAAGTTTCATTAGAAAAAAGTACGTCAAATTCCTAAATATGCCAAAATACCAACTTTCAAGTAAAATCGAAAAACACATTTTTACAAAAAAAAATTAAAAAAGTATTTTTCAATGTTTGGTTTATATTGTGTAATTTGTAGAAATCCATTCTTTAATTTCTACTTTGAAAATTGTATTTTGGCACAAATTTAGGGAGTTGAAGTACTTTCGCTAATGGAGCGTTTTGGTAATCTTTAAAATAAGCATGTTTTATTCTCAATGACCAATTATTTTTTCTTAATTTATACAAAACCACGCATTTTAACTAAGTTTGAATATAAAATATGTTTTTAAAGAAGCACCAACTTTTGTTTTTACATAATTTTTTTTATAAAATTCAACAATAAAAATTTTTCCCATTTGTCTCATACTTAAGTGGACATACAATATACATATGTGGGTATATTTCAAATTTTCGTTGTCCTAGTCACAAAAGCAAAATTAGAGGGGAATAAAAGTCTTTTTCTATTGTTTTGGAAACATAAATAAAGTGGAAATACGCTTACAACTCAAGGACAAAAAACCTGTTACATAGTGTAATTCACTAATATAATTATTTAGCCATATTCCACCAAGGATTTTATTTGTTTCAACAAGTACAAGCTACAAAAAACACAACTACCACTACAAATAATACATACAATTTAACATAACAACGCAATGTTGTGAAATACTTTGAAACAATTAATTAACCAGGAATTAAAAAAGACTTATTAGAATAGTCGAAACGTTTTACAAGATTTAAGGAACTGTTTAATTACCATCCAGCCAATATTCCACTAAACCTATTTAAAAAGAATATAACAAATAATAAACACAAACCCCAAAAAAAGACCGTTTTTCTGATACAAGGTTTATTTGTTGGTGCTATACACTTTCTACACTGGTTCATAGCTAAAATAGGATAGAAGATTCACTCTTTATCTTATTATCTTAAAAAAAAAATGGGGTAAATTTACACCTATAGGAGATTTTTCCAATTTTGTGTAATATTCCTTGAAGATCTGGTAACCCACTTGAAATTATTATAGTACACTTCATTTGGGAATATTAATTTAGGTGTAATTTTCCCTGGTAAACTTACACCTCTAAAGTAATATTTCCAAATGAAGTGCAATAGTTTCAGGTAGATTTACAATTTAGATTTATAAAATCGGTTGTAGTGGGGTGATAAAATTTATATTGGCCAAACAGACTGTGTGATCGCAACCAGATTCAAAGAACACATTGCATGTTGTCGATTTGGTAGACTCGAATCATCCGGCATTGCGCAACATCTAAACGATACCAGATATAAAATCGACATAGAAAACGTTGCATTAGTCAAAAATGTACATTCACAAAAGAGTTAGACGCATGCAAAGCTGTATAGATATCTGTCAGCATATATTATAGATCCTTACATACTTACAGATCATCTTACAGGCACTACAGTTATGCATAGAATCTCACCATGAGTCCACTCAAGTAGCCAAGCTGATACCTGCCCTTTGCAAATACCTATTACCTGGCGTTGAAATATATATTTACTATCTCTGATTATAATTCATAAATAATTAAAAAAAAAAAAGCAATCCTCAGACAGTTGGGACACTCTGTATATGAAGTAATGGAAGGTTTTGACCCTTACAAGACGATTTATTTAAGGTTACATAGAAATATAATAATAATAATCAATTGACTTTATTGCTATACAATACAATATGAAAAAAAAACAAAAATTAAAATAAACTAATAATTATAGCAATTAATCTTTTAACATAATAACATTTCAAAAAAGCCATTCAACAACGAAGAACTTCTCTTTATCATACCCTCCATAGCCTCCATTACTGTTCAAATATTCAACCACAACTAATTTGTATTGCATTAATAAGTAATAACTGAATGGGAATCGACAACTGTCAGTATTCACGGCTTGTTCAAAGTACTGAATCAAGTACGGTTTTGTATCGTTGATAGGCATTCCCAATTGCGAATAAGATAATGGTATCGAGTGAAGGCACTAGTTCCGAACACATGGCTTTTTGAAATGTTAGTTTATGTAAAATAAAATAAACACAAAATCATCGAGTTTGGCACCACTCAGTGAGCCCCCTACATACGAGTCATAAGATTATGGACATCAAACCTAAATCTTATTTTGTTATAGAGATTTATATCTCATAATTTTATGGAAGAGACACATCATAAAAAATTCCTTACGGTAGTACATGTTCAGCCATCCGGCCTCAGGCAATTTATGAGATACATGATCAAACTTACGTAGATTGAAAACATACCTCAGACATGCATTCTGCACTTTCTGCATTCTACTCACAGTAAAGCTATCTAATGCACTATGGAAAACTGAAGAACAGTAGTTAAAATGTGACAAAACAAAAACATCACATAGATTCCTATTTATGGTAGAATTCAAGACAAATCTTAGACGATATAATCACTCTTCAAGTTCATATATGCAATCTGTATATACTTACATATTTGATCTCTATATCGAAAGGAATTATCCAGATAAACCCCTAAATATTTAACTTTCAATCAACAATAGGTAGACCGCAAATTGTGAACCCTAATATCCAATACATTGCTTAAATTTACGAACAATTTTTTTTTTTGATCCAAACAACGTTACTGAGATTTAACAGGATTTATCTGAAGACAGTGGTTCAACAGAAGCCAGTATAATACACAACGCGAGGTCATCATGATAATTATTCACAGCAGTTCTCCAATTCGATGGTAAAAAAAAACATATAACTGAGTTGTCCGCATAGACTCATACGACATTTATTCACAGCACCAAACCAATTATGAGTAAGATGTAAATAAAAAGCGTCCAAAATGATCCCTGTGGAACTCCTGCGAGAGTGTGAGGCAATTAGAATAACACCGTTAAGCCTCATCACTGTCTGCGATTATTAAGATAACTGCAAGAGTGACACGCACAACCAGACAAGCCAATATCCTGTAGCACAGATGAGAGGATACTATGGTTAATTGTATCAAATGCTTCATGTATCAAAATCATAAGTACGCACAAGAACCGGCCGTGCAGATATTAAGTCATCGGTAACTGATAATAAAGCAGTCTCACAGCTGTAACCCCTACGAATTCCAGACTGAGTAAAGGATAAAACATTAACACTATTATGGAAGCATTTAAGTTGATATATAATGACTTTCTCAAAATTTTTTGACATCACAGGTAAGAGACTAATAGGCCGCAAGTCCTTCAACTGAGTAGGATGCCCACCTTTGGGCAAGGGACACACTACAGCGAGCTTCCAAGATTCTGGAAACACTGCTTCACTGATGCAAAAGTCAACTTTGTGCGTTAAGTATGGTAAAATCGTGGAGCAACACGTTTTTATCATCATAATACTTGTATTATCATGGCCAGCAGACGTAGATTTCATATTTTTAATATATTAAAAAATACTTCTAATATCGACAGTATGCATCGAAGCGAAATTTTGAGCAGCTAAGCAACTCTTATATGAGAGTTTAATATGAGGTATGTTGCTGGTATTGTGTGGGATCTGATTTAACAAAATAGTCATTTATTTCATTAACATTAGATAAGTCAGGAGGCAGTTCAACAGCTTGCTTACCACCTATACCAAATTGTCTCAGATTCCTCCACAGTGAAGAAGAATCCCTAGATCGAGTCAATTGTTCAAATAAAGCTTTTTTTCTCAAATTGCACTCTTTTGTTAATGAGGTTTCTCAGCGACTTATAATAATTCCAGTCCCCCGGCACCTCAGTCTTACGATAGTTCGCTTTCCCTTTGTCACACAAGGAGCATGCCTGTCAAAGAGATCAAGTAAGCACCGATTGAAGTAGTCGTCGTTATCGTCAACGTCAAAATATAGAAAATATATTGGAACGGAATGCTACGCAAATCATTCTCAAACAAATCTCAATTCACTCTATCAAAGTCGCGTATAAGACCTCACAGTGAGCGAATTTAATAGGCGCTATCAGATTAGTAATAAAGTAAACAAAGTCTGTGATCAGAAAAGGAACACTCCACAACACCATGACCGTCAATCAGATTATCATTGCTAACAAGGATTAGATCAATTAAGGTTGCAGTTGATCTAGTAAGCCGCGTAGGCTGGTCAACAATCTGCGTGAAGTCAATCGATTCAACAAATTGAAGCAGGTATCTAGCAGAGAGATTATCCAATCTCATGCAATCGATGTTGAAATCTCCACAGCAAAAAATAATATCAGAAGTGGGAGAAAGTGAGACAATCGAGTTTTCAAGTTCATCAATGAAGATATTATAGTCAAGTTGTGGAGCTTTGTAGATGCCGCCAACAATAAATTTGCAATTATTTAACTGAAAGCACATTAACCACAACTGTTGTATTCCACCACCAACATCGACCCTAGAACAATAAAAGATATACTTACCTTCTAGTGTAACAAATATATGTAACGATCAAGGTATCACCATCACGCATACATAAATACAATACATTTGGATGGTGCTGTAGAAATTCTATTTCGAGGTTTGAATCATGTCCAAAACAACATAAAATTTATTGTCCAACGCCGTACACGACAGATGGGTTTGTTTGAGTTTTAAATAACGATTACGTTATTTTTATTATGTTTTCTTTATCCAAGTAATGGACATTTGTGTTATTAAATAGGCATTTGCATAATGTATAGTTTTAATATGTTACTCGTACTTTTACCTTTCCAATAAATGAAATTCGTGTAAGTTGACGATGCCTGACGATTATATTCCAGGAATCAATTCATATTTACTTCTACTAAACATCAGTAACATCTAATACATAATATTTATTTGACTTTACAAAGTCAATATAGGCTTATACATATATCCATTTTTAAATTTAATATATAGAATAAACTGCAATACAAAATAAACTAACGGATTAATCGATCAATAGTACATTCTTAAAATAAGATATTTACATAAATTTATGTCTATGTAAACTTTTAAAAATTCCAAGGTTAACACCTCCATTTACATTTTTAGGCTGCCTTACGTATTGTGAACTTAAAAGGAGTATAAAATGTCTAAAGATTGGAAAATTGAATATGCATATAATATGAAAAATTTCTTCAAACATTGATTGTCTTTTTTCTGATTCATTGACAAGAAAAATGTTTTGAAAATATTAATGAGAATTGCGCTTTCTTGTATTGGTAGAATAGCAATAAATACGTAGATAAAACTTATAATTCGTTTAATTTGACTACCAGAATAGAATACACACGTACACCTTTTTTTGACAATATTCCTAAATAAATTTCCGTAGCCATATTAATTCTTCTTTCGAACAATCCATTTTCAATAATAAATAAACCAACAACTGAAAAAATAAATAAATTCAACTGGAAACAGATATAACAAAATAAATAACGTGAAAGAAATAGCGAAAAATGTAAGAATAATTACAAGAAGCACATTTATAATTGTTTGACACTTATGCAAATTGCAAAGTTTGCAGGCTTTTTACAGTAAGAAATTAACAAATTAATGTAATTCATTGATTAACCATAAGTGTTAATGTATGTCTTCGTAATTACGCTTTTGCATAAGGCAGTATTAAAAGAAACGACTATTCGTACAGTCAATTAGTCGTTTCTCATAGATTAACACATGAATTTGACATTAATCCCATTCAGAGCCAGCTACAAACATTTAAAGATAAGGCTAGTTAATCTGTTTAATAAAAAGCCGCTTATATCTTAAAATCTATTAAAGATAGGTATAAGGAATACTGATATAAAATGATAGGGGATAATATTTACTTCCTAATTTCCAATTAAAATTTCTATTTTTTTTTATAGTTTTCTATATTTGAAAATATGTCACTTTGTTTCTCAGTTTTAAACAGCCTGTATGTTAGAATGTGAAGTGTGCGTACCGTTCCTTAGAGTTATATCTACATTCATAACATAGCAAATCTGAAGTCTCTACTTGCAGTATTAACCGAGATATTAATTTTAGAATGATGCAATGATTATTACTAAAGAAAAATTTAAATATCTCAAAAACGACAACACGTAGTTAGATATAAGAATAACTAATGAATACTGACGTATTTATGGTCATAGAATCCAAAAATGAATAAAAAATTATATCATCTAATTTAAAATAACAAAGTTGACGTCTATTTCTGGTCAACCGGAAGTGATATTTTGGCTAAAGTATTTCACATTTATAGTTCCAATTGAACAGATAATGGCGCTAAAATCTCAAATATAAGTAAATAATAGAACATCATAAACTTTTAATGAACCGCTTACGTGGAATAGCCTGTATACATATAGGGTGTTCCGTTTAAAAACATTATATTATTACTCCTTACAAATTTACGGATCACTAGGTGTACTTACAAATATTTTTAAGTTATGAAGCTGTTTTTTGGCATTAAGGGATCACAGCCCTTCAGCCACATTACCTAAATCAGACATTTAAATCATAATTTTACATTTCTTAATAAAAGCCATGAGAACGTGATATACTTCATAATTGTTACATTGAAGGACAGGCACAATCGCTGTAGCAAAAGCTATATTATGTTTTAATAGGGACTTTACTAAGTCTCGACGATGAATCTCATACATCGGACAACCCAGAATTAAATGGTTTAAATCAGCCACTTCTTAACCACATTGGCAAACAGGCGAATCGATTATCCCTAATCTATGTAAATGCGCTGGAAAAGCGCTGTGACCAAAATTCATCCTGGCAATAGAAGAATAAAAGAAACGCGAAACTGCATGACCACCATGCCAACGTGAGTGAAAAATCGAAGAGTGAATTGTAGCATACTGCGTGGCTTTTTCTCTACAAGCCCCTTGCGATCTTGTTTCCCATTTTTCACGTAGGAAAAGAAATTTAAATTTGGCAACCACTTCCCGCCAATAAAGTGTGGGATCTAGGGGCTCATCGCTATCTATCGACTCCTTAGTCAAACCATCCACCCTTTCATTAGGGGAAATACCTTCATGGGCCTTTATCCAGCACTAAAGGATGTGCTTTGGTAAACCATTTTCTTTTAAGAATAGCTTGTAAAGAACTAAGGGAGTCTGTCATAATGGCAACCCTCTCAATGTTACGGCGTTTTACATATTTTAAGGCTTCTACGATTGCCTTGGCCTCAGCAGCAAAAATATTTGCCGATGCATTAAGGCGGAAAGATCTATATATGTCAGTACAATCGACAAGAAATGCACAGCCACAACCCTCCACAGATTTAGAGGCGTCCGTATAAATAATAGTATAATCAGCTAAACTGGCAACAGTCTCCTCATGAATAATTTTGTCTACCACAGACAGGTCAGTATAACCAGGAATAACGACTTCGACCGGTTTAATATATTGATAGTATTCATCTGCGGAAAGATAGGGAATCTGATCGAGAGTTCCAAGGATGAAATATAACGGAATGCAGTTGCCAGCAGAAGAGGTTTTTTCTTGGCCCAGTACGAGGATGATAATTCCAAAACCGAACGTCTGTGAATGTTACCAATAATGCTATTGCCACTCATAGCTTTTAGTTTAAGCACAAACTTGTTAGCATGGTATTCATGAGGAAGCTGTATGGGGGGTTCCTCAGCTTCAACATATAATGGTTCAAGAGGAGTGGATCTTATTGCTCCGGTGCAAATGCGAAAAGCCTTGTTTTGAATTATTCTTATACGGTTCATTAGCCTCTCATTAGCCGAATTTTAAAGAAAGCAACCGTAATCCAAGTGAGTTCGTATACATGCTTTGTAATATGTCAGTGTTGCTCTCCTGTGTGCCCCCCTTTTAACCTTTACAAACATCCTCAAAAAAATTATGTATCTCTCACACTTGTTCACTATATTGTCAATATGATACGACCACCTTAATTTGTGGTCCAAGAAAAAAACTAAGTATTTTACAACCTCCTCAACCTGAAGAAAATCTTTATTAAGTTTAATACGATTTAGTTGGGATAACCTGTGATGGGAAAATAAAACCACCTTGGATTTCTCAGGGGATAGATCAAAACCATGGAGAAGAAGCCACTCATTGGACTTCGTCCATACCTCAGACAGATCATCCCGCAACCCCTGAAGAGTTGTGCTCGTTACCACAATGCAGAAATCATCTGCATACTGAATCGTTTTAACATTCATGCCTTTAATAGCATGGAAATCCGCTGTGTGCAAATTGAACAAAATCGGACTCAAGATAGAGTCCTGTGCCAATAGTTAACTATGCGTGGTCCTACCAAAGTGTTTTTGTGAGCCCTTATATAAACTGTGCGATCTTTGAAATGTTAACAATGCTGTTAGCCATAATGGAAGCTGTTACATCAATATATATTCTAATTATTAAAATTTTAATTCAACCAACAGTTATTTAATAATTTAATAAATGAACTTTGCCACCTAAAAAAATCACTTGTATACATACGATAGAATATAATAGTCCAGCAACGGGGTACATTCAACCTCGGACCAAATCAGGTAGAAGATTTTTTATCTTGTATATAGGTTTTAAGATTTACCAATTGTCAAGTTTGATTATTCTAATCTGTTTTGTCCTTGTATGTTTTATCTATCATTCCTTTTACAATATCCACTTTTTATCTTTACCGGTTGTATTTTTGTCTTTTATACACACGCAAACTTATCGTCAATAATTTTCCACTATAATGGAATGTTTCCATTCTTATTTATTGTGTTGGTAATTTTGTTTGTATTGAAAATTGTATTTAATTAATTGATGGGTAATAATAATACTTTTGTTTTTATAAATAAAAGTTATACCTTATACAATTGTTTGCTTAATATGTGCTTGGTCGAAACATCCCTGAAAAGTTTATGTAAACAAGCATAGAAGTTATTAACGATGGTGAGATGGTGAGGCTACCATTGAGGCGGAGGCGGGAGGGGGATGCCCGCAGGGTGGAGTTCTTTCTCCCTTGCTGTGGGCTACCCTGGTAGATGACCTAATCCGGAAGCTGACCGGCAAGGGATTCCATTGCCTTGGATATGCTGACGACCTTACAATAGTCGTCAGAGGGCGGTTTCCAAAAGTTCTGGTGGAGCGTATGCAAACCGCTCTCAACACAGTCGACAAATGGTGTAAACAAGAGCGACTATCAGTCAATGCTCAAAAAACACAGGCTGTCACGTTTACAAGAAAAAGAACGCTAGAAGGCTTACAGCCACTAGTGATAGGAGGTGAACGAATTCCATACGTCAAAGAGGCGAAATACCTGGGAGTATGGTTTGATCAAAGGCACACAGGAATTTACATATTCAAAAATTGACCAGCAAAGCCACCATCGCCCTGGGTAGGTGCAGGAGGCTTTGTGGAAAGAATTGGGGCCTTAGCCCCAAGATGACTCTATGGTTGTACACAAGGGTAATTAGACCCATGTTAACGTATGGAGCAGTAGCATGGTGGCCAAAGGCGCGGCAGGCGGGGGCGGCCAAAGCGTTGGGTGGCGTGCAGAGGTTGGCGTGCGCGCCACGGGGGTGTTGAGATCGACCCCTACCGCCGCGATTGAAGTAATTCTAAACCTCCCACCAATACATATTTTTGTACAAGGAGCCGCAAGGTCCACAGTACACAGACTCTTACATAGTCAAGTACCGATAAGTAAATCGCACGGGGCTGACTATAAAAAACTGCTAGACGAACTCAAGGAGGCACCTCTTTTAGGGATGCCATGTGATGCCATGGTTCAAACCCCTAACCTAGATAGGAAATATCGGGTTATAATACCAGATAAGAAGGACTGGGAGGCAGGTGCCCCGGTAAGAGCGGGCTCAAACTGGTTTACTGACGGCTCTAAAACGGATTACGGCGTTGGAGCGGGAATATACACTAAGAAGCCTAAAAAGGCTCTTTCGGTAAGCTTCAGCAAAGATACGACTGTGTTCCAAGCTGAGGTTGCTGCAATTCATCACTGTGTCCGAGAGATAGAAAGATGTACCGAACACTTAAAGCGATTAGCTCCTCAAGCGTGGACTCTAAGCTGATTTGGGATTGTGTAAGCGCCCTAAATGAGGTGGGCACCCAAAGGAAAGTAACCCTAGCCTGGGTCCCTAGCCACTCGGGCGTGAGAGGAAATGAGGCGGCGGACGAGCTGGCCAGGCGAAGTTCGTCAAGGCCATTCGTTGGAGCAGACCCCTCTTTCGGCACTACCAAATCGCAAATTAAAAAATCCATCAATGAATGGATATATAATCAGTCCAGAGAGTGGTGGCAAAAATCACCGGGACAATGGCAGGCAAAAGAGTTCCTAAAGGAGCAGAGGCCTGAACTCACGAGAGATCTACTGAATAAAGACAGGAAGACTGTCAAAATGATTGTAGGTCTGCTGACTGGTCACTGTAGACTGAATAGGCATATGTATAACATAGGCCTGGCAGATGATGCAACCTGCAGATTCTGCCAAGAGGAGGAAGAAACACCAGTTCATGTGCTGTGCCAATGTGAAGGCCTGGCGAGGACAAGGTTTCTAGTAATGGGGGAGGAGAACCCAACAGCTAGTAGCTACTTAAAGAAGCCGCTCTCAAAGATGATAGGCCTAATTAAGAGGGCAAAATTAGAGAGCGTCCTCTAGGAAAAAGGGGATCACAATAGATCTGAAAAGGTCGCGGTGAAACAGGTCGATAGGCCACCCCAATCCTAATCTAATCTAATCTAAAAGTCTCAGATACACAAACAATAGTGAACAAAAGTGAATATTTTTCGTACGAGGTTAAAGGAATTTCAGGAATAATTGAAATCTTTTCAGTTAATGTTGATATGCTTATAAGCCAAGGAACTTTACTGCAGTATATAGTGTTTGAACGTTTAGAACTGTTATGCACGGACCAATACCAATCTTTTTGTTAACATGCATTTGCTTACAGTTACTAAATTATTGCTTGATTTAAATAATATTTAAAAAATATTCCTATATTCAATCAAACAAATAATTTGGTGTATTTGAAACAAGCGTAATATTTATTAATTTAACTGAGTATTTACATGGAAATAAAAATAAACATCGCACAAATTTTTTTATATTTCGCATAGCAGTTTTCTTCCCTCATATAGTACAGCAGATGAGCAGATATACTTATGTGTATTAGAGAAACTGTCGCATAGACGGCGCATCTCCTATTTCATTCCAGTAACAGATAATATTTCGCACAAATAGGGTGGAAAATACGATTGGAACATACTAATCTGGTATATTTACAGATTAACATCTAATAGGAATAGCTCATTGAAACGACGATTTCTTAAACGACAGTGCTTGGGATGGTGAACTGCGATCCACTCCAATACTAGGGGCAAATGCTTGACAATTCACAACATCCTAACCACCGCATGTCCCCTCCATACATATGAGTGTATGGATTTTTGGAGATAATTCATTTTCATTTCGATAAAAAATAATCGCGCTATTTTGTTGTGTTAATTGTGTTTACGCTTAAGTCTAAAGTGAATAAATCTTATAAGAAAAGGAAAAACTTTTGAATCAAAATGCTAATATGTTTCACCTAAAAGAAAGAACTGCTTCAACAAAAACTATATTAGTATTTCCAAAGAAATGCGTGAATTTTTCTTAGGAAAAATTCCTCTTACCTATTACAGTAATTAGCAGAAATACATTACTGCGTTAATTATTTCATACTCTAAGAAGCTTGCAACCTTTGCAAGCATAGAAGTTGTTCAATTAACCGTTCTATACTGAACCAAGTGGGTCTTGAAACAATGAAAAAAAAAACATTGCCCACATGAAATAATGCATTCAAATTGGTCCAAAGCACGAGTTCATCAGATCAATGACAAAGATTTTATTAAATGACGAAGGAATTTATTGAACAATAAATCATTCATTGTATTGGTGAAACCAAAACCATTGAAAGTGAAATGATAGCTTGATTGACTCAATGAAATACCTATGTTATTGTCATAACGAACACTTTAACAACTGGTTTACTGAATGCCCGCGAATTATCATTTTTTGTACGAAATCCACAGTAGAAGAATCAAGTAAGGCATCAATACAAAGAATATTTATTTGTTGATATTTTAATCGCAAGTGGTTAACTTAATGTATGCTATTAATAATCTTTCAGTTACATATTATGGAGTGAACTTGTAATTAAAACAATGAACTTAATTCATTGATGCAATAAACGTATTTTCAATGCACCAATTCACTGTTGAGAAAGCATTTAGCAGCTTTATTTAATACTTCATTTGGATTGCAAGTAAAGGTAATATTAAAATTAACAAGGTTGATATCAAGCATTGGCGATTACTGTGAGGGTGGTACCATTGAATAGGTATTTTGTATTGTTAAGGTTGCCAAAACTTTGTTTTGATTACATGGAGGAGATAAACTCCTAATAATTAATGTACAAACGACGTATACGGTATAAGGAGATGTTTTCTCTAATTGTGGTATAAGTTATTACAAACAGTCTACCAGGCGTCATGAGTCATGAGCATTCCTCCGAGTGCAAGTTCACTCTCATCGATTTAGCATTATCCTCGATCTCCCATTAGAAGATCATGAGTTTAGATGTACGCCCTCTAGGGGCCGCACGCGCAGCAACCACGGCATAAGTCGGTAATGCGATCAGTGACTGCTGTACACCTTTTATCAAAGTATGTTATTTGTTCGTTCTTGCAATAAATTGCAAACCATTAAAATAACGGGGAGAATATCATTTAACACTTCATTACGTTCATGTGGTGAATAATTTTATCTCGAAAACATTTTTTTCATTTGGGGATACGGTACATATTATTTTTTAAATTGTTACATTTCGGATTTCTTTTTAGTTCATTTCAACTTCTTTCGTATCAAACATTTCCTCCTATCTTAATTATTTACATATTCCTTATAGTCCTGTGTTTTTTCCTTTATAATTATTTAAACTTTCACTGTGGATTAGTCGTCAAATTAACATTTTAAAACTTATTATTAAAATTACACATATTTAAAACAACTTATACCAAACATTCACAAACACAAAGTGAATAATTTTATGAAAATTTTACGTAAAAATAACAGTATGCATTTCTTTCATATTCATATTACGAATTTCATTGATGCAATAATCGCATTTCACTCACTCAATTTCACTGTAACCATAAGAATACCACCATGGCAGGGGCTCATGATCCATTGTTAAATTCAGTTTCATTTGGTAGTATTGTGTCTCAAGTATTATTCGTGATTCCCCCTAAAAGATCAAGAATTTTGATGCACACCCTCTAGGGGCCACACATCACACTCAGTCAGCGACCTCGGTTTCATTGATTCATTCTTGATAGGCCTAATTAAGAGGGCAAAATTAGAGAGCGTCCTCTAGGAAAAAAGGGGATCACAATAGATCTGAAAAGGTCGCAGTGACACAGGTCGATAGGCCACACAGTGGGATATAGGTGGAAAAAAGTATATTTTTCGAATATGCCCTATAACTGTTATTTTAGGTTCATTCTGAAGCAGAAGGATTAGAAATGATTATTTAGTACGAATAGTTAGATTAAAAGTGCTGACGTTCAGTAGCTCTTTGAAGTTGAATGATGGTATTTATCGAATTTTTACTTGAAATATTACTGAAAAGTAAGAATGCATATAAGCAAAAAAAATTAAGTTTTGAAACAAATAGTACCAGAAATGTTTAGGCGGAGGTTTATGCTTACTATACAGTAAAAATCATTAAGATCTAATGATATTACATAGGGTTATTATTTAATTTACAAAAAAGTGCAATATAATTGACACGAAAATATTTGTCTAGACTTCTCAATGTTAGCGCCAACGACCGCCAAGCTGATTCTTTCTTGTACGTGTCCTCCATAGCCTAAGGAACAAGGGCGAACAAAATTTAGCTGCCACTTTTTGCCTCTAGCTGAAAAATAGCTAAAAATCTAGTAGCGCGCACAGTATACAATGTTAGCACAGCACTAGGAAGGATTTTTAATTAGGCTACCCTTACACAGTTTTGTAATTTTGGCAGACACAATTTATTTGTAATTGCATACCTATTACACTAAAGTACTATATAGGGTGATCCGCAACCGACGTGTCAGCAACTATTATTAAAAAACTAAACAATATTGGTTTTACTCTTGCATACCCTTTGGTATTATTAATGTTAATTTACTGATGTGTAAGTAAATGCAGTACTTCTACCTTAACTCCTGCAGAAATAAAATAATTGGAGAGATAAAGTTTTAAATTTAATTTTTCCCAGAGCAGTACCCAGAACTTACTAGGTATCTATACTGGCAGTGAGGTGATATTTATAAATTTATATCAAAAACGGGTGGGCTTTTTTTCTCGAAAGGTAAATTAAAATTAGATTCGAAGTAACTTAAAACATATAAAATAATAATATATAAAACAGAACAAAAAAAACTACCGATAAGTAAAAGATATAACCAAAAATATAAGAAAATAACTTTTTTCAGAAATGTAAAAATTAAATAAACATAAATTGTAAGTCAAAAGATATTTGCTGATAATTTGTATTTCATTATTATGATTGCTTCATATTTCATATAAAGTTCTTTGCAAACGTATCTTTTACCAATAGGAATAGATAACGACAGTGGGAAATTGATTTTACAAACATTTTTTTTTTTTTATTGTAGATAGTTAAATTTAATGCAAAGTTAGATGGTTAATAATCGCCTGAAATTTAAACTAATATTTAGACTACTCAATTATTTAATGTCACAATGTAAAGATACTGTAGTAAATGAAAAAGATATATGCACTTACGTTAACTTTTTCGTTGGTCGCGCTTTTACATCTTTTTGACGATCTTATTCTCAAAACCGCAACCAAAATAACATACGGCGATATTTGTTTCCGCTAGTTGGAAAAATATACCTAAATTCTTTTTATTTCATTTATTCAATAGAGTCAGATATTTACAATATACCTAGCCCATAAAAATTATGTTCACGTCTTCCATTCTCTCTCTTAGTTAGGAGCACGGTTACTTTATTCTCTTGCTGAACTGAAAATTGTTGATGTTCATATCGAGGGTATCAATAAATTATGATGTATTGTGCAGTGAATTAATCAAGTGTAAATATCACGTAAATCACTTAAAATGTTTTTTAAGTGAAACGTATCCAGATCTAGATGAAAACAAAATCCAATATATTTTAAATAAAAAAAACTTGTTTTCAAATTCAAAACAAAGTGGAACAATAGCAATAGAACTACAGAATTCTTTTTTGATGACTACAATGAGTGGCTACAGTGTTTTTATCGTAAAACTCGACATGGAAAAAGAAGATACTGCGGATGAAGCACCACCGTCTGCGAAAAAAAATCTTTATCAACAGGCCGCTCAACAAAGAAATTCAGTGAATGTTATAATCGTACTAAACTATATAAGATTCAACAATTGTGTGAAACTTTTCCTGAGGAACAACTTCAAGCTGCTGCTAGTGGAATTGATACTCTAAAATTATGTAGAGCAAAATATATGCGCGACAGAGGAAGCGTTAACTCTTATGATAGTGCAGATTTATTCCAAACATCAATATGAGGTCGTATAAAAAATGCACTCAAGAACAGTGGCCGATCGATGTACTTCCTCCTTATTACTTAATAAATGAAGAAAAGAACAAATGCTATTCTGCCAATATAACTATTAAGGAAAGTTGCGTAAAAATTGAATGACAAAGTCTTCAATAACATGGTGAAATATTAACCGACTTTAATGTAGACATTCCTTAAACTTTTATTTCCCCTATCGAGAATTACCATCTAATATACTAATTCATGTATTATATCTAATGTCATAAACAGTTATATAATCACTGTACGAAATTTCACTCTGGAACGGAGTGTGGTTCAAAAGTTATTTAATTTTTTCCGCAAAACCACCTAAATTGACCACTGTGGGCCACCCCAATCCTAATCTAATCTAATCTAATCGGTTTCATTAAGGTATGCTACCTGTTCGTTCTTGCAATAGATTGCAAACCATTGAACTAACGAATAAGGTATCATTTAATACTTTATTGCGTCCATATGGTGAATATTTTTATGAAAATTGTACAAAAAATAACAATATATGTATATTCGTTCATACTCATATTATTAAAACTATCTATTGATGTATATGAGAATATAATTATTATACCATATTATCTATGGACTAATGTAAAATGATTTGTCATAATATTGAAAGCGAATTTTGTTTCACTAATGAATCTTGTTATTATTTAATCAAAAGCTGTGAATAATGTTTCATCGTAAAAAATGACACACATTTCGTTCTGGTAATGAAGTTCATTCAATAAATGAAGATTGTTGATATTACAACCAGTACTTTCTTCAGTGTATTTGTACCTGAAAAGGTTTTTTTTTTTATTTATTATAAACATCATTTTTGATAGAAATATAGAGGAAGTATTTTATTTAGCGATGATTTAATATTAAATTATTAATTAGAAATACTATGATAATACAATAAAAATAATGACTCAGGCCACCCCACGATTGCTGCGATTTCCTGTGTGAAAAGAATCCCGATAAGAAATATCATCATCAACATATATTTTTTGCGCCACACAATTTGAGATAATAAAGCGGTGTTAATTTACAATAGTAATTGCCTTGGAAGGACGTAATCTCCCAGAAATACTCACAATTATATTTGTTTATGTACTCCTACTTACTTGAACAAAGGTGTTGCATATGATTTTAAAAACGGTTCTGATCTATATTACTAAATGACGTCATTTCATTCGGTCGGTGCTTAAAACCAAATAAAGAAAGAATGTGATACTGTTCACGTTGTTGAATTACGGAATAATGTTCTGTTTGTAAATATTTAATCGGTACATAATGCTTGCGGCTTCTATTATTTAGAAATATTCGTTTTCCCAATAAGTCTGATGGTGACAAACAACACGTATTGTTAAAACTGACCTATATAATAAATATTTTGGTATAATGCTTACGTACTTTTATTTCTTTTGAAATTCTCTACAGTTATGAATAGTGTCGTATCGGATCGTTAAAAGGCACTATCCGCAGATGCGGATTATAACATTATTATCGAGATCCGCGGATGCGATTATGGATATACGGATATTGTATTTTATACCTTATACATGAGAAATTGGCAACTTAATCGCAGAAATCCCGGCTTTATAATGATAATAATAATCTTTATTCATCTCATAAAACATTTTTAACATATGTGTGGGATAAGTCAGTTAGTACAGTTACATAACATAATACAATGCAATAAAAGACAAAAGATTACAAACGGTTATTACATACAACAATAAATCATAATAATATTACTTATT
Organism: Protaetia brevitarsis; assembly: GCA_004143645.1. Taxonomy (NCBI): domain Eukaryota; kingdom Metazoa; phylum Arthropoda; class Insecta; order Coleoptera; family Scarabaeidae; genus Protaetia; species Protaetia brevitarsis. The sequence continues at coordinate 41,637 of RXPK01001704.1, read as the reverse complement.
ACATAATTCAAATGCAAAGAAAAACTGGAATATATGCGCATATATATGCATCGATTTTTGAGAAAATATGCATAAACCTGGGGCATATATGCAAAAAATGTGCGACATATGCAAAAATTTTTACAACAAAAAAAATAAGAGCAGAATTTAAACATTACTTATTGCACAACATATTTCTAAAACATATATTACAATGTAAGTTGTGTAAAATAAAAGAATGTGTCTCAGAAAAAGAAAAGCTTCATTCAACATCCACAGATATAATTCGTGCACTTTTTAAACTTTACAATACATTCCTAAACTAAAATTTAAAGTCGAAATCGTTTAACTGTTTCACCTTTCCAATTTTACTTAACTTTAATCATAATTTAAATACCTGCATTTTTATTTACACTCCTTCTTACATAGCATATCAAATTCGTCTACTATTTCGACTGATTCCGAGAGCGACAACCTTGCGTTTTTACGAATGGGAACTTGAAACAAAGCTTTAATTTGACTTAATTACAAAGGTTTGTAGAAATTCTGTTGATGTTACTATCTTTTTTACAGTTTTCTAGAATATGCAGTCAACAGTGATTTCAAGAATTAACTTTTATTCCTTCAAAATTATTCGGCGAAAAAATTGCAGCCTCTTTATCATGTACACACATCCCGTAATAATCGGTTCAGGAGGCAAATTAACACCCGGGAAGTCGCTCCTTATAAAATTGTATTCGTAAAGGTGCTTTTAAAATACTTTTTTTGGCATTGCTTATTAAATCATTAATCAAAGGGAATTGATTCCTAATGTCTTCGGCTACACGATTGAACTCATGAGCTAAACAAGTGGTATGAATAATGTTACTATAAAAAAATTTAAATTTTGCGCGGGCTTTTATCATGTATGGTGCGGCGTCGGACAACATTAGTAAATATTTTTTCACAAGGTATACCTTCCAGGTAAAAAGAAATTTGATAAACCTTCTTGAACGAATTGGGCAATTGGTCACATTATTTGTTTTTTGAAGTTCTTTACAAAATTAAATAATGATTTACCTGCAATATGAAGAATTCCTATTACAAAATGGGCAATATAACGGCCACACTCAACCGTACTTTCATCTTCCGTGATATAAATAAAATTATTCCTACCAATTGTGAATTTCTGCTATTGTTTGCTGGTAACAGAATGTAAATAATTTTTTTCGTAAGGTACTTTCGTCAGTATATTATGTTTGCAATTTTTGCAGAAATGATTTACAATTAAAATTGTTTAATCTTGCTAATTGGTATGTTAGACGAATTAATGCGTACAAAAGATCCGTATTATATTCTTCTTGTTCTGAGTTTCGTGAAGTTGATGCTACAACATTGACGTATAGATTGCTGCACTATGCGGATCGCTTTAGTTTTTCACATTTCCAATATGTGATGGAGTTTTAGACGTGTGATCATCAGGATTTTCTCTCAGAAGACACCTAACAACAACAATTGGCAATTTATATCAATTTTATTAAAGAATTTAAAAACAATTGTAAAGCGTTTGTAAATTAAATTACCAAGATTTACTGCAGGGCTCGACAAAATATTTTTGTCGCCATCCTTTACCAGTTTCAGATAGGCTTAATCCATAAAAAAAAAATTGTTGTGAATGAATAGTTTATTTGGGAATTAATAATAATAACCACTTCCCTTCTGCTAGGCGAAATTTTAAACACGTGCAGTTCTTGGAAAAAAGTATGAGAGAAACCAATGTAAAAGATTTATCGTTCTGAAAATGTCGGTTATCGATCTACATTAGGAATTACTAGGATTTTTACTAAAGAAAGGATAAGAAAAAACTTAAATATGCATATAATGCAACTTTTATAAAAATATGCATAGAAATGTCCTAAATATGCAATATATCAATCACTAATTAGGCTAATTAACTTCATTTAGTGTAATACGTCTACATATAGACTATAATTAAATATATGCAAAAAATTAAATATACGCACTTAGCATATAATCCGGTCTCTAATCATAAGTAATAAATGTTTCTTATTACATAATTTGAAATACTCATCTAAAGAGTATAAACACTCTTGGAGAACGAATGTTTTGATTCTATGCTTAAAATATGCCTTACTATTTATGAATTGGATATCTTGAGGTACAACGTTGAAAATTTTTATGCCCCAAATTCGCGGTGACTTTTAAATTAATTCACAATTAAACTGTGGTAAGGTGAAGTGGGGTAAATGGGATGTAGTTTTCGAATAGACAAACCTTGACGCTCTATCTATTTTCAACAAATGAACTCTAAATTGCGAAAATTTGCACAGAGACCTTCTCATTCTTGACAAATACGCCCATGATATCAAAAATTCTGTTTCCACTAAGCGGCGGACCACTAATGGATTTTTCTTTTTTAAAAAACGATTGCCAGTGGGGCCGCTGCATTCCGCAGCGCGAAATAATTGTAATTTACCGGCTTTCGAGAATAATTTGTAAATTCCATAATTTGCATACTATGTATGTTAAAGTATAACTATCAACTCAAAAATTTTGGGAATATCGAGCCTCTGGGTTATTTGCTATAGAAGTTAATGTACTTGAATTAGGCTTGATTGTGTAATAAAATAGAGGCAAATTGCAGATATTTGTATTTTACGAATTATTAAATATGGTAGACTTTTTCAAAAGGAAACACTATTTTATTCGTGATTTATTGAAATATCTTGACGTTGTACTACAGCTCAAAAATGTTTGTTCTAGGTGGCTTTAAAAAATTGCAGAATTTGCAGATGTTGATATTTATTTTAAAATTGTTCATAGTTCATTATGGGGCTGTACTAAAATAAAGTGCGTCCAAGAGCGACGTCAGTCGGTTTAAATTTTTTTTTTTAGATGAAATGTCCATTGCAGTTAAACGTAAAGTTTTGGGTTTTCGGAGAGCACAAACCAAAAATTTAAAAAAATCTACGCTAGCACATACGTTAACAGTATTTTACGAAAAAACTATAAAATGAACAAGAAGCTGATAAATTATTAACTTATGTATTAAGAAAAAGATAGAATTTCCTTGGAAATAAAGTTTCTCGCACGTAAAAGATTTTATGCAAGAAATAAAGAGATGCGTAGATCAAAAGTAGAACTTGCTGGTGTACTGTGGTAGTACAGTCCAAAAAAGTCCATTAACTAATATATTATTTTTTGTTTTTTATACTTTTCTATAACATACTATATAAAAAGAGGGGAGAAAGACGACATGCAGTCAGTCATGACCATACATTGTACCGTAACCTTTTTTGTAAAATGGGTAAGTTTAGTGTAGTAGGTTTCTGCTGATGATGTAGCTGTTGCTATCGAGTACGTCAGTTAGTGCCAGTTGTAAGTGGGGTTTAGGAAGTTTACAAAAGTTAAATATGTTTCCCTGAGTAAATGTCAATAAACATTATTTTTAATATTATTACCTGTAAAATAGTATTATCGCACTGGCGAAAATTATAAATATCTAAATGTGAACTGATTTAGAATAAAGCGGCAAATTATTTGCTCCTACAACGCAATCGGGACCACTGTGCGATGTCATTTACCCCGAAAATGTGGCCAAATGTGACAACGATTTGGCATTTCTATTAGGTTTTAAATGGTTACGAGGTGTGGGGCTAATGGGAAAGCATAAAGCTACATTTTGATATATAATTTGCTGTTTTTTTTTTATTGAGTTTCCCTTCCTTATCTCCTATTAAATGCCCCTCGCTACTTTTCGATTGTATGATGACTTTTGATACTATCCACTGCTCTCTTTATTTTCCTGGTGAAATCCCTTAGTTCTTTGTTTTTGTATGGTCTTCTAATTGCTTAATTCCTAGTTGGTTTGGTTTTATTAAATATTCAAAATGTTTGCATAATTGCTAACGAAATTAGGGATAATCGCATAATAATCGCGATAGGTATTTGCATAGTAAATATCACCAACTATTGTTGTCTTGTTAAAATAAAGTATTAAAAGCAATTTGTTAATACTTAAATAAAAATTATTCTAACTGGCATCTCACTTATTTTCAGGTTTCAAGGCTAGTGATACTACACGAAGAAGCTGAAGATGGAAATGCAATGCCAGACCTCGAAATGCCTGTCAAGGTCGTCAGCAATGCCGTTTCAAATTTGGTTAAAGTAAGGCGAAATCGCATTGCGAATTTCACTCCCATTTCATAACGATAACTTTTCAGGTCGGTAGAGAAACGATTAACAGTTCCGAGGACCCCATACTCAGGCAAGATATGCCTTCAGCCTTGGTTAGGGTGGAAAAATCCGCAAAATTACTCGAGGAAGCCAGCGCCATGCTGAAAAACGATCCATACTCGGGCCCGGCCAGGAAGAGACTGATAGAGGGAAGTGGTGGTATTTTACAGGTAATTCAAACGGTGACGATTATATCGTCGTGGTAACTGCAATATGTCGGATGTCAAATATACCAAATTTTACAGGAACGTCAAAAAACATTTTCATTTTGACCCCATCTTCTCGGCTGCTTTTATAAATCGAATATCATAATTGATTGTACTCCGGATTAATACTACCGTTAGTTTTTCAATGTAAGTTGTTTTTTTGTAAGTTATGTTGACATACGACCATTTGCTCATCGACGCTGGCCAGTGTTGTAGACATAAGTCAAATTTTTAATTAGGTACAAAGCGATAAAAAAGGTATAAAAAAATAAAATAATAAATGTGAATTAGGTGAAAACTTTGTGTAATTAGTTGAAATTATAAAATTAAAAAAGTTCTTATCATAGAAAAAGCTTAACAGTTGAAAAATTTAAATTGTAAAATTAAAGTAACTTGCTTATTGCCATGGAAGGTTGCTGTAAAATTCTCTATAGTCTTCTGGTATTAATTCTTTCAACTCTTGAAGATGAAGAAATTTGCTTCTTTCAATCGGACAAGGTCCATTATACAGCTTTGAGCGCTGGTTCACCAGTGATTGCTTGCGTCGCCTTGGGAGCGGTGCCCATTGGTCACTGAAGGACATTTTGAAGTTCACCACCCCTTCTGGGGTATACTGGAAGGCAACAACATCATTAACACAAGGGTCTCCAGTTTTCGTGCCTGGTCTAATACTGTTGTAATACTCAGTATCAAATTTGAGAAAGTCGTCATGACTAAGGTAATTTGTGTTGTACGGCTTCTTAACTCGAGCACTTTGAATTATAGGAAGGTAATCGGCAGGAACAAAAACTTGTCTTCTGTTACCTAGCATTTTTTCTATTGTAGAATGTACAGAGTCCACCTCCATGTATGTGTGGCCAACTTCCAAGTATTTCTGTTCTATGATGACTCTACCCTTTATGCTAAGGTCCAGTAATGCGTTAGATAGTTTGGCATTTCTATTCTGATAGCCACATCCGTCACTCCAAAAAAAATTTTTTTTTGGTACTGTCTTAGCAATTTCTTTCGAGATGAAAGTAGTAGCAATGCTAGCGAAAACATCGCTTTCTAGTCCTCCAGATGCCTCATGCCATACGTAACACGAGACGATCTTTACTGGCGAGGTTAAAATAAACCTGATTATGCACTTTCAACTTTGTTTTGTAATAGTTTACGGCAGCATTGAGACGGGGCGACAGCAAAACCGCTTGCAGATCTACTGTGTAGCATTTGATGTCATCGTTTTCCAAAGCTAAGCTTTTGTCAGTCCCTTTTTCCGCATCAGCCTCATTCTTCTTTTTATCGATGTGCATTGAATGATCTTTTATCGAGTGTCCCGTTTTTGTATTTTGTACACTCATTACACTGATCTTTTTTGGGAGCGTAAATAGCTAGATTTAAACTTTTTATTGATTTTGAAAAGTGGCCCACGACACGTTTTTTTTCCCTTCAGAGGTACATTTTTCTAGATATTTGCGGTGCATGTCTCTAAACCTATCCCAAACTGGTTCCAAATATAACTTCTCAGAAAAGGAACGGCAATAGTGGGATTCGACTTTAGCCAGTTTTCCAAGTCCTTCGCGATGGATGCTTGGTCCTCGTTATCTCTCCTAGGTCTAAGAGAAGAAGAAGTGGCTTCTGGAGCCAACTCTTTGCTGTCTAGAGTCCAAGTTCGCAATTGCTTTTCTCCTATGCTGAGTGTATGCAAAAACATTTTTTGGCAGACTTTTTTTTTGCCCTATCATTTTTTTCTCCTTCGGTCACGGTTTTCAGCTCACATTTTTTCTCGAGTCTATCACCTTTCGATACTTGGGCTTTGTCGGCAAGACATTTTCTCTTACAAATACTTTTTTTGAATCCCAGGTTGATAAGGCCCAAAATTTTGCGAAAATCGAGCGACGCTCTTCATCTGCGATTGTATCACACTCAAACGCTTGCCTTGGGTCTCCTTTGGAAGGTCGTGCAGTCTGATGGCCACTACAACGCACACCAAGGGTCTTAGCAGCCCTTTCAGAGGTTTGTTTATATTTTCCGGAGGGGTTCTTCTCAAAGCCTTCGTAAGACTTTCCGTGTAGGCGCTTTATGGCGTTTTTTTGCCTCTTACACTCTTTGGGGTTTTTTTGGCCCTTACGTTTTCTTTTGATTGCGCCTTGGCCAGTAGGTTCGCCATTGTTTTCTGGCTCAGAAACGACCTCTTCGGACTCTTCTGATGAGCTTTGTACACTATCAGATGGCTGATAGAGGTTGTCAGATCCACTACTAAAATCAGTTTGCAAGTGTTCTGGGTCGTTTTCAGGCAACGACATAACAAGATCTGGCACTTCCATCTCTTGGCGTTGTGGGTCTACTGGCACATCCTCATTTTTTGGGAGTTGAACTTCTGCTGATACACCCAGTTGCCCTTGTAAAAATTCTGCTCTGTCTAAAAGTGGAATCAGGTCTTCATCATTTACGTTTTCTGAACTCAAATTTTCCAAAGACTCTGCAGCATCATGTAAGACTTCTGGCTTAGTTCCACCCCTGGCTTTAGCAGACGAATCCAGAGAATCAGTTGTTCCTGAAAGTCCACAATTTGCTTGAGGCAATAAAAAAAAAAATTTGAAGATAATAATTGCAGCTCAGGAAAATAATTACAATCTACATCTCTGTGACGATAATCTCAATGGTGATACTTACCTTCATTCTCAGTAGCCTTACAAGAAGTAGTTGCTTCTGAGAGAGCTAGAGATACTAAGTACCTATTACGACTTCTTCCAAACATCTTGGTATTTATGGCACCAGTAGGTGTCCTTTCTAATTAATTTGCAATAAGTCTTATGACAAACTCGTGATCTAGGTAGCTTGATGCAAGAAGTTGTATGTCACAGATTTAGTTTTCAGACATCTATTTCAGTTATCAGTATTATTAAAAAACACAAACATCTCGTTTATGATATCATTGAAAGGCTTAAAAATGACAAAGTTGATTTTAAAGCAGCGCAATAAGAAAGATTTCGAAGTGACAGTAAAGTTGGGTTAGGTATTGCCGACAAACACTTGAATATTACTCCACAAGTAACGACAATAATCCATTTTAAAATGGGGTTGCAGAAAAGCAGAAAATATTATATTACTTACCTCTTATTATCAGATAAAAATCCAAGAAAATAGTAGTATAAACACAAGTAAATGAGACGTTCTGACATACGACTATTTGCAGTGACCAAAACTGACATGTTGTTGATTCGTCTTATTGAAAGAGGGGGAATTGCCGATTTCCCATTGGTTTATTGGTATACGGCATATTGCAGTTCATGTAGTTCACTAGATTGGCCACGATGGTGAAATAAACCAAAAAGCTAAAAATTGTGGAAGGCAATTTAACGATTGTTAGTAGTTGTTCTTTATTTTGGGAGGCAATTTACATATACCCACATTTAGGTTTATTACATGTTTTTTATTTCAGTTATTTTAATGGTTAACCGTTTTTTTTTTTTGCGGGAAATCGTATCCCCTAACGTGGTCTTGCAATATTCGTATGTCATTTAGTATATTTGCTTGATTTAACTTGACGATTGTAACCGCTTTTTTAGGCGACGTCAGCTCTGCTCTTATGTTTCGACGAATCGGAAGTTAGGAAAATTATTCGCGAATGCAACAGGGTTTTGGACTATCTAGCTGTTGCTGAAGTTATCGAGAACATGGAGGAATTGGTGCAATTTTTGAGAGATTTGAGTCCTTGCCTTAGTAAGGTGTCGAGAGAAGTTTCGGCCAGGGAACAAGAATTAACACATCAGGTAGGTCCTGGTTTAATAACCGCGATTATAATTAAAATGAAAAATGGAATGGTGTGATTTTTAAAAAGAAGCAATAACGGTTTTGGGGAAAGTTGACAAACGGTTCTTAGACAACCTCACCGAGGGTGTAGCAAAAAGTCGCTTTTGTGAAATTGATGGACAAAAATATGCGATTTTGCAAAGATACTCTGTAAAAATGCTCCATTTTATGTGGTTTCTGTGAAGTTTTAAATTTTCACTATTCTCATTTGCATGACACTCTACAGACTGAAAGAGCACTATGGTAGAAGCATTACGCTTTTTATACCCAAACGCCTAATTTAGGGGTACAGCCCCCTCCAAAGTTTGCGCGATTTTTCAATTTTTAGGAAAATTTCCGAAATTATCAATAGATTTTAAAAACTTTTTAACATAATTTGCAGGCAAACACATGGGTCCAAAAGATATGTAACCGTCTCTTAGGTGAAGAAGTATAAATGGAAAGACAGGGTCAAGTATCTAAAACCATAGGTTTCCAACCTTTTCTGGGCTACCACCCCCTTTCCAAGAAAAGAAATCCCTTCCCCTCCCCTTTCTCTTCTATATTTTTGTTTATATTTTATTTAATATACGTATTACGTATAAAAACACTGCAATAGTACTATATACCACAGCGTACAGCTTCACATGACTCATACTTAATCTGGTCAGGAAATTCAAAATTTAGACATTACGCATTTTACGCTGTGTTCAATCAGTTATCCAATGTAAAATCCTTTTTTGGCCTGGTCAACTGTAAACACGATGAGTGACTAGTGTGTATCGAATGTTAAAACCGCGAAAGAAAATAGCACAATATATTCCCCAAGTCGAAACAATTAATAAATATGTTTATTATTTCTCATATTTAAATATTCACCATATCTATCTATATTCCCAGAGAAAATTAAAGCATGTTTTTCTCCATTATCCCCGAAGTTTTTCCTTTGCTGTACGCATTGGGTACCTACCTGCTCTGTACGATGTATCCAACTGCAAATCTACTCGACGCACTGAAAATATGTTGGAAATAGTAGAGATGCTGTACATTTCAAATCGATTCAAATATACTACGCGCCCCTTACTCCACCATTGCCCGTTCTGACCCTATTTCTCTTATTTCTCAAATACTCTATAACCACCTTAATTTGTAAGCTAAATAATTTTTTGTTAGGAAACGTTAAAATATGTACTCAGAGCATTCTATTTTTTTTACAACAACGGATGAATTTACCCATTATTTGAAAGTGATGAAATTTTTCATAATCTTGTCCACCCTTAAAGATATTATTTCTTTTACCGGAACTTGTGTGTAAATAATGATAGGACGTCAAAACTCGCCAAAATATCTTTATCTTCAAGGCGATATTGTTTGATGAAATGCATAGAGTTCTTTACGTAGTATTCTTGCTTGTCCTCATACGGTGTACTTGTGAAGCGAGATATTTGGCTGGTATTGAGTTGCTAATCCTATCGAATTAACTATTGGTCGGAGTGGAACATCTGGTTTTGGGCATCTAGAATATTTTTCTCTCGGTATTTTCCAATTCTATATTTCTGGATCAATTGGAGTTGCTTTAAGTTTTTTTTTTTTGTGGCTTTCTCTAGGTAGGTTGTGTAACATGAGGTTACATCTAGATGTAGAAAGGTTCCTCTGGCGCTTCACAAAACTGTGAAAAAAGCACTCATAAAATTAGAAAAAGATGATGTAATATCAAAGGTAGAAGAAGCTACAGACTGGCTCAATGCTTTGGTTTGTAAACAGAAAGAAAGATGGTTCAGTGGCGTATTGTGCATGCTCAAGGCTTGTCAATAAGTGCATTGTAAGGCAAAGATTAGAATTGCCCACATTTGAAACAATAATGGCACAAATTGGGAAAGCACAATGGTTTTCGGTATTGGATGCATCTTGTGCTTTTTACCAAATTCCATTGGACAGGGAGAGTGCGAAACTGTGCACCTTCAACACGCCGTTTGGACGTTACATGTTCAATCGTCTACTGTATGGGCTAACTAATGCCGCAGAAATATTCCAAAAATATTGTATAAATGATTTGATTTATGATCTAGATGGTACGCTAACATACATGGACGATATTGTAGTATTTGGAAATTCACTCGAGGAACATAATTTGAGACTAGCGAAATTACTAGATAAAGCTAGGAAGGTAAATATGAAATTCAAGAAAGACACACTCCAATTAGCCAAAAATAGTGTTACGTTTTTAGGTCATACTATCTCAAGTAAGGGAATACACATATTGGACGAAAGAGTAGAGGCAGTACAACAGATGAAACGACCGACCAATGTTAAAGAGTTACAGTAATTTTTAGGTTTGATAAATTATCTTAGTAAATTTATTAATAATATAGCAGAGGACAGCAGGAAACAGCTCCTTTGCGTTTACTTTCAAAGAAAGAATCAGTGTAGTCCTGGGATAATAATGGTCCTCCAGAACACGCTTTTATAAAGTTGAAGACACTGACTAGTGAGACTCCAATTTTTAGTTTTTACAATCCCGATATACCAGTAACGCCGGCTACAGATGCTAGTCAATATGGTTTAGGTGATCATATAAGTCAGGAAGGTCATCCAGTTGCATATTGGTCAATGTCATGGAATGCATCACAAAGAAATTACGACCAAATTACAAAGGAATTACTGGGCAGAGTATTAGGATGTGAAAAATTTCACTATTACTTATATGGAAGATCCTTTGTGGCTATAACAGATCATAAACCTCTACTAGGTCTTATAAAGAAACCCTTGGACGCACTTACACCAAGATTACAGTGTTTAGTAATTGGATTAATGAAGTACGATGTAACACTACAATATATACCAGGTAAAGAACTGTATATTCCTGATACATTATCTAGAGCTCCACTAGAATTCGAGAAAGCAACAGATTTTCTAGATGATTTTTGCATCAGTTCTATCATTTTAGTATCTGACCAAAAATGTGCTGACTTACAAACGAGCACCAACTCTGACCCAGAATAACAGATTATAAAACATCACCTACGAAATGGTTGGCCCAATAATATTTCAGCAGTAAAACGTGAGGTGAAGGCTTATTACCCCATATAAAGATGAAATATTTCAATTAGATTGATTTTTATTCAAAGGTAACAGACTTATAATTCCAGAGGAACATAGACTCGATGTACTCAATAAACTACACTCCTCCGATCAAGGTATTACGACATCTTAACGAAAAGCTCAGGAAGCAGTATTTTGGCCAGGTATAAACGAGCAATTAACCAACTTAGTATCATCTTGTTTAGTATGCTTAAAATATTCTAAATCTAACTCCAAACAACCAATAATTCACCATGGATTCCTGAACTGCCGTGGGAGAAGATAGGAGTGGATTTCTTCGAAATTGATTCTCAACATTATTTGATTGCATGTGACTATCATAGTAAGTTTGTAGAACTGATTAAAATGACAAAGAAAGATGTTTCGTCAACGATTGAAGCTTTGCTTACTATATTCAAAAGTCATGGACTTTCGTCGATAATCATGTCTGATAATGGACCACCCTTTTTTTCAAGAAGCTTTAGACAATTCCTACAAGAACTTAATATAACCCATGTAACGTCGAGCCTCACGTACAGAATCTAATGGGTCGATAGGGAGACATGTTGGTACACTGAAACATGCTACTAAGAATCAAGAAACTCCGTATTTAGTCACTATGGAATTCTTCTTCGCCAGCTGAAATGCTAATGGGAAGAAAATTTAGAACTCAATTGCCCTGCTATCGAAATATTCTAAAATCCCACTTCAATACAGAACAACATACTGACATATTACGAAATAATCAAACCAAGTCAGCCACCTACTACAATATTGGTAAGAAACCACTATCAGCATTGGAAAGACAACCAGTCATGCTACAGCAAGGTATCAGAAAATGGATACCAGGAGAAATACAGAAAAAAGATGAAAAACCCCCAGAAAGTTATCACGTCCGAACTTAGGAAGGAGGTGAAATAGAAGAACAAATAAGATTCATTTAAAGGAAATCTCATCCAAAGCGTCGGCTCCACCTATCGAAGAGATTCAAGCAAATGTTGGTCAAGGAGAGTAAGTGAAGAAACATCCTCTGGACAGAGAAATCGACCGCTCTCTCTACCAAGTTTCACAATAATGGGAAAAAGGTAAAGGTCTAAAGGAAGAGTCATAAGAATGCCAAGCAGATTTCAAGATTACAGACTTTATTAAATAACAAATAAAGGAGGGCGTGTAACATGAGCAGTTTTTATATTGTTTTGTTTTTATATTGAATTGCCATTGTCATTGTGATTTAAAATAGAAATACATCATATAACAGGTTGTTGGGTATTTGTTTGGTTATTTATTTATATAGCAACAAGTTAAAATACACACATATCACGATATTTTGGCAATTAAGAAACGCTTAGATGATCCTGCCTACTTTAATTGTATCGTACCCCAATGAAAAACGAGACGGAAGAATACGAAGAATTGACTGCAACAAAATTTCGATGTAACGAGAGATTAATATTTTTACATTTAATCGTTTGGTGGAAACTACAAAGATGAAATTCTGTAAAATGTGAATGTCACGTAAGCTCTGAAAGGGGTGCTGTATCTCTTTCTTGGTTATTCTCTTTCGGCACGATGTTGGGTATGGATTTAAAGTTGATGCAGTTAGATATTACGCTATTTACTGTTTACTATTTACTATTGTAGATTAATATATAGCCAGTACACTTTCCCTTTAACAAGATTTTAACGTTATTACTAGGTGCACGCCGAGATCTTAGTCCGTTGCTTGGAACAAGTCAAAACTCTTGCCCCAATATTGATTTGCTCGATGAAAATATACATTCATATAGTTGCCCAAGGTGGAAAAGGTGTGGAAGAGGCTGCCGAAAACCGAAACTACCTAGCAGCTAGGATGAGTGATGAAATCAACGAAATAATCCGTGTCTTACAACTCACCAGCTATGACGAGGAACAATCAGATCTAGATAATTTAACAGTACTGAAGAAGTTGCAAAACGTCATTCAGAATAAAATAAATGCCGCCAACGACTGGTTATTGGTATGATTGAATTCGATAACAACTGCGCTAACTCGAGTAATTTTATAAATTATCTTTAGGATCCCAAAGCTGTTAAAGGCGGTATTGGAGAGAAGTCATTGAGGCAAATCATAGATGCTGGCCATAAAGTCGCTGAAAGGTAATTCACTCACTTTGTCTCAAGAATTCCCAAGAGGGTTTGCACGAATTATCTTCCAGGTGTTTACCCCAAGACGCAAATAACATAAACAAAATGTGTTCAGAATTAACTACTATGACTGACGCCTTGTGCGAATTGAGGCAAGATGGTAAGGGTGCTTCTCCGCAAGCCGAAGCTTTAGCTAGAGGTATCAAAGATAAGTTGGGTGAGTTACAACAGGGCGTGTTAAATGCCGTTGTTGCCGTGGACAAGGCTGGTTTGCAACAAACTGCTCATACTGTGCAAGGACGGTAATTTTACATGAAAATTATTTTCAATTTGTTTTATTGCTTTTAAAATTGCATTTTACAGGTTGGAACAAGCTCGCAAATGGTTATCGAACCCTAGTCAGGATGATAAAGGTTTGGGACAGAGGGCGATTGGCTTGATCGTGCAAGAAGGACGTAAGGTAACTTTATTGTAAAAGTTTATATTTAATGATGCATGAATCTGTATAAGAATTATAAAACATCACATAAACTGAACGAGAGGCAAGACGCTACGCTATCAATAGTACCTACAATATAAATTCATATACTGTAATCGTCAAAATTTAATTATACTATAGGAAAGCAGAGAGTAGGAAGGTGTGCGCCGCTTTAAAATAGAACAGACATAATATAGTCGTGTCTCCCACCACACGCCTAATACCCAATATCATTTCAATAGCATCGGCGCGTATTTTAAGGTTATTTTATGCATAGTAAGATCCTTATACTAAAATTAAAATTTGTCGACTACGGTATATACGGTTAGGTAAAAGTACACTTCTCGCAGGAAAAATCGGGACACCAGCAATCGAGAATTTTAAAATTTCTTGGGTGTAAATGCAGCTTTCAACAGAAATATAAATGTATAGAGAAAAAAAGGTTTATACACTGAAAAAACACTGGAGTTTCGGCGGCGACGTTTCCTTTAGAGACACCGAATACGGAAATATTCATGCAAAAAAAATACGTAACAACAAAAAGGCCTCTTGAAAGGCTTCATTTAGAAATATAGTATATGTATTTAACTTATTTGTTGTTATGTAGAGATAATTCTTTTCAAGAAAATATATGGGGGATTTTAAAATTATATTACTTGTTAGTGCTGCTTTGATATTAGTCACTTACTTCGACTTATTCGCGCAAGTATAACTTTAGGAATAGACAATCAATCAGTCTCCTTAGTTTCGGGAAAGTGTGATTTTCATAGATTTATAGATTACACAATTATTAATATATTAAACTATTATTGTTGGTTAATATTCTTAAATATTGCATTACTATCAAGTGTTTATGTATTAAAACATTGCCAAAAATAATGTTAAGGTTATTTATAAAATTCTTGAAGCAATTAAGTTCGCAAAGAAATTATTTATTTTATTAACCCTGCGTTTATTGTATATTCAAGAAACATATTGCAGCTGTGGTCCCATATGCTATAGATATGGTGTGTAATCCAATGTCGTTCTATTTTCTTGAAATATGGCCAACGCTTGGTCTGTTTACAAACTGACTTTATGTAGCACAGGTTCATTAACAATTATTTACAATATCATTGCATTTACATAACAAACATTGTAAGAAAGCATATTGTTCCTCAATCTCAGTTAGTGCTAAAATATTTGTTTTTGGATTTGATTCATTTAATTTTAATATTTTCTTATCTCTACTGCCTGGAGCTGTGCTACTGACCAAAAGTGTTTCAGTATAATAGAATAAAGATATTGGATTACACAGGCGATAACTAAGATATATTTCTTGAAAATACAATAAACGGAGAATACATAAAAATAATTTCTTTGCGAACTTGCTTTAAATCTTAAAACTGTTTTTGGTATTTTTTTTAATAGATAGACGAAAACATTAAAGTAATACAATATTTACAAACAAATAAACAATAATAGTGTAATCAATAAATCTGTAAAAATCATATTGTCCCAAAAGTCAGGAGGCTGATTGACATATTGTCTATTGTTAACGTAAGTAACTCATATCAAAGTAGTACTAACAAGTAATGCAATTTTAAAATCCCATAACCAATGTCTTCTTAAAAAACAATTATTTCTGCATAACATCAAACAAGTTAAATACATACACTGTATTTCTAAATGAAGCCGTCTGTTCAAGAGGCCTTTTTGTTGTTATGAATCTTTTTTTGCATGAATATTTCCGTATTCGGTATTTCTAAAGGGAACGCCGCCACCGAAACTCCGATTTGTTTATACTATATATAAAACTTTTTCTCTCTATACATTTATGTGATTTATGGCTTTGATAAGTGAATATATCTTCTAAAAGCTGCATCTACACCCAAGAAATTTTAAAATTGGCGATTGCTGGTGTCCCGATTTTTCCTGCGAGGAGTGTACATATAAAGAGCGCCATTTTTATTATCATTGATGTTCATTCTGAATAATTATATTTCAATCTAACAGGTTGTTATGAAATTTTTATTTAGATACGAAAATACTAGGATTTATTTTTCTTCTCCTTGGAATCTGGACATTTTACTTAACCACTCCATGGTGCATTTTTTCTCTGTACAATAATAGTTTTGTCCATTTTCTATTTATTTTAACAATATTTTTACAAGAAAATATTGGTTCAAGAATTTAATAAATGTTAGGTACATACATCGTAGGTAGACAAAAGCGTAAGTAGAGTAGTCTCAATATAAGAAATACATATTACGTCATCATAATGTCAACGTAGAATACGCGAACTGAAGCTATCAGTGGCGGAGGTGATTTAAATTGACAGAGGTGCTTGAGAGAAAATGCACGCCAGTAACAGAAGTTACTACAGAAAAATAGCAAATCAAATTAATATGTAATAATAATGTTGAATAATTAATATTATTATTAAATTAGTTATTGGGTACGTCAATATTTTGGAAACCGTTCGTAAAAATATTTGGGTTAATAGAAATTACATAATAATTATAATACATCGTAATTTTCAATGAACAAAGAATGTTTTTAGATACATGGAACATGCACTAAGAAGGTAAAAATAAAAACATTTAATTTTGTGCTTAAAATTATTTAATTTTAAATAAATTAGTATTTATTTGTTTATGTTCAAAAAAAAATAAAGCACCAAAATAACCATCGTCATTTATTCAGGAATAAATATGAAATACAAAGTACAATGAACGATACTATATGGTGAAATATTATAATCAAATACACAAATCCTTTCTAAAATACTATAGCACTGGATTGATGCGACTGTTTCAGCCATCATAAGCTTATAACTGATTATAAAAGAGATTTCTATAAAAAAAATCTTATGCAATGCAGTCAACTTACCACTATCTATAAACGAAGTATGAGATGTCTTGAAAAAGATACTTATTTATATGAAGTAGGTAACACTAGATAATAATAAATAACACACGGTAAAAAAGCGATCAACTCCCACAAATTCAGAGACAGACACTAATTTGAATTTTGACAGATGCGAAATTGTCGACTGACGACGCCGCTGAATTCAAACACCCCTATAGCTGGCATAATGGACTCATCCGACGACTCCAGCGCCCAAAACGGATATGACGTAATATGTATTTCTTAAATTGTGACTACTATACGTCAAATATTTTACGTGAATATTTAAACTGCCCTTAATATTAGTAAAGAATAGAAATACTTATGAAAATATAGATTGGAGAAGGGAAGTTTGATCCCTAGGCCTTATCCTACGGCAAATGACAATCTCACTTGTAATATTCTGTTCACGGATGAATCCACTTTTTATTTGCATGGGTCTCATAATCCATGAGTTACGCGTTTTTGGTCGAGAACAAACAGAAATCTTGTGTACACCGGTCACACGTAATAAACGTAACCCACAGAAGTTAAATGTATGGGCGGGTATCCTGGGAAACAATATCATTGGCCCATTTTTCATTGAAGGAACGTTAAACGCGCAGAAATACCTAGATTTATTACAAAATAGTATAATTTCCAGTGTTCGCAGAACACCAAACATAGCGATGAAAAATGTATAGTATCAGCAAGATGGTTGTCCTGCCCTTGCTAGCACAACGGTGCGTCAATATTTAAATAATATCTTTGGAGACCGTATTATTTCACAGCAAGGTACAATTCCGTGGCCTGCCAGATCTCCAGATCTGGCGCCAAATGTTTTTTTTACGGGGTTACGTTAAATCGCAGATATACGGATTTGAAGAGCAACGCGCCCATAACTTTGATGAATTACGTTTAAAAATTGCGAACACCTTATTATCAATTAGTCCTGAGGTATTATCTAACGTAAGACATAATTTTCATAATAGCTAGCTTATTGTTTATTGGAAGTAGACTGAGGACGTTTCGAACATTTAATTTAAGAATTTTTTTACATATTTTTAGATCTACTCTTAACAGGTATATAAAAATTCGGAATTTATTTTAGTTCAGAAAATTTTTATTTATTTACAAGTTATGAAGAATTTCGAATTTTATTTAACACTGAATTAAGTGTTTTCATTTTATTTTAGAAGTATTTTAATTTAATATTATTTATCTGTAAATATTTTTTAATTCTACTCCTTTTTAACGTAAGTTATTTTATTTAGAACAATATTTTGGCTGTTGTTTTACTCAGTTTCTAAGTCAAGAATTTACTTTTTTGTTTGGGTATTTAGTTTAAGTTTGTCGATTTTTTTTACTAAATGCTAGTATATTTATTATCTTATTGTTGGCCTTTTTTTGGATTTACGTACTTTATAATATCCATAATTTTTCCATATCAGGGGTTGAGTAGTTAGAGAATCGCATTTATTTTTTTCTTAAGTGGCCGAATATATTTTTCAGCAATATTTTAAGAAGCGGTATAAATAACTTTTGTCAACACGAGAAGGTGGGGAGTTGGTAAAGGAGACGCGTTAGTTTTTTTGAATCTCGAATATTATATTTTTTGACTGCATCGGGAAATAAACACTTTTCTTTCAATATCAGGGAGTGGAGATTGATAGGAAGGATGTATTTATTTCTTAAAGCAATAATATTTGTTTTTAAGCAATGGCGGGCAGGAAAACGGATAGTTTGTTTTATATCAGGGGTTGAGTGGTTGATTAGGAGGTCGTATCTATTTTTTTTTCTTGAATGACGGAATATATTTTTCAGCAATATTAAGATGCGGTATGAATAACTTTTGTTAACATCAGAGGGTGGGGAGTTGATGCAGGAGACGCATTGGTTTTTTTTTGAATCATGATAATTCTTGTTTGACGGCATCGGGAAGGGAGAGAGATACTTTTTTTCAATATCAGGGAGTGGAGACTGATAGGGCAATTAAAGCAATGATACTTGTTTTTTAGCAACGGTGGGAAGGGAAAGGGATCATTTTTTTCTATATCAATGATTTAGTGGTTGGTTGGGGAGTCGCATTTGTTTTTTATTGAATTCTGAAAATTATATTTTAACAGCATCGGAAAAAGAAAGGAACACTTTTTCAATATTAAGTAGTGCGGATAGGTGTAGAAGATATTTCTTTCTTAAAGTAATCATATTTGTTCTTTAGCAACGACGGTAGGCGAAAGGGATAATCTTTTTTATATCATAAAGTGGGTGTAGGTGGAAGAGACGCTCTGTGTTTTGTAAATAAGATTAGTTTTTTGAGCTACACTGCGAAAGAAGAAGGGTTTTTTACGACACTGACGAAATCAGCGCGGGTAGGAGTTAAATATAAAGTTGAATTTAAAGAAATCCAAATTTGGTTTAAAAGAGATGAAATGCTTAGTGCCGGCAGGACTTTGTGAATTTCTCACTGCAAAAAGCTTGCAATCCTTGTAGTTCTTCAAATACTTCGCAATAGAAATACTCAATCATTTTTTAATCAAACAGGATCATATTAGTTGTCTAAGTAAAATTTAGTTATAGCGAACAGTTCGTGTTAAGATCATTACCTTTATTTTTTGTATAGTGCGTGTGTTGAATGTTTTTTAATAAATTAAATTACAAAATGCACCCGTTTTTTTTTCATCTCAAAACTGTTACAAATAATTAACAAAAAGTTCACAGAGTAGTCTCATAGTTACGCCCCGTGAACTTCATCAACAAATCCAACACCAATAATTATTGGGATTAAAAGACTTGGTGGTATACTTGTTTATGTGTACAGTTTCATAATCGAGAGTATGCATTATTTTTGTAATGATAAAATCTATCTTTTACAACGTCCTGAAAGAAAAGGGGTTCCTTTTTCAACATCAGAGCGTAAAGGTTGATCCGACGGTGCACATTGTGTTTTTTTTTTTAATAATGGAACTAACTGAAAAAATAAAATAATGCGCAATCGTTCCAAAACATCGCCAAGAGTTGATTGAAAGAGAATGAAGAGAATATAAACACTGCCAGAATTTAATTGAAAAAGGATACATATCTGTCCATTTAACTACCGGAGTGAAATTTCTGGTTATTCTCTATTCTGTGGCACAGTTTTAAGTTTCATGTACGCTTCTTTTCTGTTTGAAAACATTGAAAACTATTGCCGCCGAAAAATACAAGTAAAGTATTCCTTTCAAATATTTTATTACATGTAGGTGACTGTTGCATATATCAAAAACCGTGTACTTAACTTCCTTCTTAGACAATCAAGTAGACAATATATCTCCTTATTATAATAAGTTTCAATAGTAGGAAAAAAATATTTTCAGGATCAGGTACAACTGTTATGATATTAATCCCAACGCTCTATTCTTTGCAGCACATGTAAGAACACGGGTGTTAAGGCAACGAAAAGCGAGCAGATATATGTGCATATAAGTACCTGGATCCAAGTTTATTCCATTATTTGAATGACGATTTATTTCGTGACACAATTATTCTAGTAATGCTTTATTTAAATAATGTTTCATTCAATAATTCCTTATTCAAATAATGCCGGACCACTTCATTCGACAATAACCTAATATTGAATAAAGAATAATTGAATAAAATTTCATTCAAATAATCATTTGAATAAAGAATTATTCTTTGATGCCCAACACTGATTGATAATTTGTCAAATAAATGAGTTACCTCTCTTAAGTTGAATTTGTGATTTAATCTTTAGAAATAAAATGGCAATTTAAAGCAACATTTTCAAGAAGTGCGATGTGAGTTAAACGGGTAGCAGAGCAACACTTTTCGTTCAAATTCATCGTCTATAAAGAAAAATAAAGAAAAAAATTAAACGTGCAAATGGAAGTCACATTTTTTTTAAAAGATAGGATAATTACCAAAAACTTCAGGTTTTCAAAAACACCTCAAATTTGAATTACTTTAGGCAATTTAAATTCCTTTTACCCTTTTATAACAGAATGCTGCAAAAAGAAAAACCATTAGATTAAATACTAATAAATTCCATATTAGTTTCTTCTACACGTTTTCATTAATTATTTTTTTTTATTTTCCTTATTTTCTTTTCTTGTAGATGAGAAACTTAAACTAAAGTTGTTGTTCTGTTACCATCTTAAATTCCCTCGAACCTTCAACGCCTCAAAAATATATCTACCTATTATTATGTGTATTCAAAAGACTATTTTAGGTAGCCGATGGCCTACCTGGCATACAGAAAGCGGAAGTACTCCAACTGTGCGACGAAGTAGATGGTCTCGCACGCCAATTGGCCGATCTCGTTTACCAAGGCAAGGGCAACAGTCCGCAGGCCCAAGATACAGCACGGAGGCTATCGCACAAACTGCACGAACTAAAAGAGAAGATAAACCAAGCGGTCGTGAATAGGGTTGTGGAAGACTTCATCGACATCGTGACGCCCCTGAAACAATTCACGGACGCCGTACTGGCACCCGAAGGAACGCCTAATAGGGATCAGAATTTTAGCGATAAGGCGTCTGGTTTGCAAAACTTCTCTAATAGAGCGGCGAAAACAGCCAAGATGGTAGCTGCAGGTGAGCTTGGAACCTTATTTCATATTAGTTTATGTGTTAGTAGGAGGCATACAGAGCATCTCTGTATCTTGAGATAATACTTTGCGCGCCCAAAATACTTTGATTTTATTATTTTTAGATTCCATTATTAAAAAAAAAATCACTAGTAATAATGTATAAAATTAAACATTAAATGTTAGGCTTATAGTTAGAAAACATGCATAGGTGTAAAACACTTATTTAATTATAGTGGGTGAGTTTTTTATCTTGATACAACGGAATATCTCTAAAACACTGCATCAAATCAAAAAAAGATCTTAATAAGATTTGTTATAATGTAGGGGGTTCACTGAATGGTGCCGAACTCCATCCCACACCTCACCCTCCCAGAGTGGGAGGGGGGACAACTTTGAAATCTTAAATGGGAATCCCCATTCTGGATTTACTGTATTAACTCCTAACGACCGCCATACTTGTTGGGGTTTTGTATTACGCATGTTGTTTGCGATATATCAAAAAATCTGTATTATGAAAAAAAAATTATCATCCCCTTGCTGTAGGTCACCACCGTTTCATAATTTATAATTTTTCTTATCAATAATTGTGAAATTGTAGAGATGAAGCGGCCAGGTGAACATTTCTCTTCATTCAATCTTCAATTCCTTCCAGAAATCGTATCACAATTTCAAATATAAATATATGAATTATTTAGCTCGTGAGTAAATCAACTTGGAGCGGTTTTAGCTAGGAAAGGGCAAATCGCGTTCGAATGATGATTCAAACTAAATTTTGAAACTTAAATGATCATTCTAATGCCAAAATGTGTAAAAACTCTGTCTTTATGTGTTTATATTTCTTTTCAACATCATAGTAGACTTCAATTATATATGTGTATATCGTTTGTAACATCCACCCTATTTTTCTAGTGATGTCACAGATAACACTTTGATTAGATTTGCTGAATGTCCTGGTGCTAAATTTATAAATCTGTCAATATTAAACTATACAACGTGTGTATAAATTGTCGCAAAAGCTATACGCAGCGGCATTCTTCCTTCGTTTCTGAATCTAAAATCTAAATGGTAAAATATGGTACTATGCTTCATGGGTCTTCAGGAGCCACTTGAAAGTAACATACATTTGGCAACACTGTAGTCGCATACTACCGCAATGGTAGTACAATACTTGTCAAAATTGACAGACCAGAATTACAAATGGCAAATTGGATAACACAAATGATACATAGGGAAAAGCAATAAGAAAGCTTTATTAAAACAGAATTAGTAGTTTTAATTTTTCGAACGCATCTCTTGTAATAAATTAGCGACACTATTACCTACGCATATGTTCAAATTGATATCCGTCTGTTTGTAAACACATTTGCAATCTACGAGGTAATTTCTAATACTGCCGCGTTAATTCGTCCTATAACTTCGTCAGCGTCTTGTGGAGGTGTTGCGTAAACTTTCACCTTTATGAAACCCCAAACAAAAAAAGTCTAAAGGATTTAGGTCGGGAGACCTTGTAAGCCATAAGATAGGACCACCGCGGCCAATCCACCTGTTAGGGAAGTATTCATCCAACAACTCTCTCACATTACGAGAAAAATGTGCCGGAGCTCCATCATGCATGTAAAACATGTTACGGCGTATACACAATGGCATCTCGTCAATAACTTGTTCTAATACATTTAAATACCCGTTGGCATCAAGTCGATTTGGCAGATAGATTGGCCCAACGACACGGTGATTTATTATACCCAGCCAAACATTAACTGAAAACTTTCTTTGTTGGTTCACGTAGAACCAAATGAACGGTCTTATTACTGCGGATATTGAATGTGGACGCCAACTGTCGAGTACTGACGGAGGGATCTTCATGTACTGAGTCTAGAATTTCCTCTTCCAGTTGTAATGTACGCCGTTGTCTAGGTCGACCAGCGTTGGCATTTCTTTTCTTAAACGAACCAGTTTCACGTAGACGTTGGTCCAGCCGTCGAAATACGTTTTTCCAGTAGGATGTCTCCGGTTTGGAAAACGTACGCGATATTCCTGTTCTGCCATGTTAGCATTTCCATTACAAAAACTATACACCATACACATATCGGCATATTCATTAAATGTAAAAACCATTGTAAATAAACAAAACAATAATACGAGAACGATAAAAACACTGAAACAGAAAAACTAATCAAGAGAATACGAGTAATCACGAAAAAGAGCAGAGCTTGCATAAAATTGAACACTTTAGATTAATGTCAAAATTTGACAGTAATGGTTTTGATTGAAATCAAAGTAGAATGCAAAGTCATTGTCCTACAATGTTTCCAAATGTGTTTTTCATGAGAGGATGCTTATGAAGAAATGTTGAAACCAGGCTCTAAAATCAAAAAGAAACTGTTTACGAAAAAACAGGAATAAGAAATTGTCTAAATTCAAAATTGCAACTATCTATACCGACAAATAACGAACACAAACGATTATTAAGGAACTAAAAAACCGAACTTCAAGAACCTCGTGAAGACTTATGAAGCATAGTACAATATTTTACCATTTAGATTTTCGATTCAGAAACGAACGAAGTATGTCGCTACGTGTAGCTTTTGCGACAATTTATACACACGTTGTATATTATATAAAACGGATTCTTTGCCTTGTCTGTAGCGCGTTATTTTTGTATAAACAATTTAACTAATTTCGTTTAAAAGTGTACATACAGTGTGTTAAAAAAAGGTTGTCGGATATTTTACCCAATTATAGTACTGGTGGAAATAAACAAAAAAGTCTTAGTTAACATGGGTCCGCAATTCAACTGTTTTTGACATATAGTCGATTGCATATTTTAAAATAAAAAAAAAAATTTTCGGTTTTGAGAACAGTTCGCTTTGTCAAACAACTGATTGTGACTTAAAATTAGTTCTGTCAGACATCTGTCATCAGATTATTTATCATTTGCGTCAATTTTTTTTTGTTCTCAAATTATGCATAAGTACACAAATGCAGAAATGGCGGATATGCATTTTATGTACGGTCGTGCGAATGGTAATGCCACTGAAGCACGGCGTATGTATACCGAAGAATTTCCAAATCGGTTGTTACCGAGTGATAAGATTTTCTCAAGACTTCATATCCGGCTGTCCGAAACTGGTTCATTTAAAATTAATGGTGGTTCTGGTAGACCTAGATCAGTTTCTTCTCCCGCAGTAGAATTAGATATTTTGAGACGGGTAGTAGACAACCCAAATATTAGCACCCGAAGACTTGCCGCAGAACTGAACGTCAGTCATCCTCTCATTTGGAGAATTCTGCGGGAACAGCAGCTCTATCCCTACCACATTCAACGCGTGCAAGTTCTTGCTCCTCTCGATTATGATGCACGTAGGGTTGTCTGTCATTGCGTTTTACGAAAGCTGGCAGAAACTCCTAATTTTGCGACTCAGATTTTATTTAGTGACGAGGCTGGGTTCACAAGAGACGGAATATTCAATTTTCATAACAATCACATCTGGGCAGATGAAAATCCCCATGCTGTCGTTGAACTGCCGTTGAAACCGTTTTTCGCTAAATGTTTGGCTTGCTATTTTTGGAGACTGTTTAATTGGTCCAGTATTTCTCCCTAATCGTTTAACGGGACAAGTCTACTTGGATTTTTTAAGAAATGAATTACCCGTTTTGTTGGAAGACGTGCCACTTTTTAACAGATTAAATATGTGGTTTATGCACGATGGAGCTCCTGCGCATTTTTCCATCGTAGTTAGAAATTTCTTAAATCATGATTACAACGAGATATCCATCTCTCGGACGGGGTGGACCAACTGCATGGCCTCCTAGGTCCCCTGACCTGACACCTCTAGACTTCTATGTTTGGGGGCATCTAAAACAATTAGTGTACGCACGATCTGTAAACAATTTGGAAGAACTCAGACAACGTATCGTAAATTGTTGCGAGGAAATTCGGAGGACTCCAGGAATTTTCGAAAGATTGCGTCGATCTTTCATAAGAAGGTGTGAAGCGTGCTTAGAAATGAATGGTGGACATGTAGAACAATTTCTTTAGTTTTACTTTAAATAAACATTTGTTTAATTTACATTACGATCAGAATTTCTTTGAAAATTTTTATCCTACTAAAACAATATGCAATCGACTATATGTCAAAAACAGTTGAATTGCGGACCCATGTTGACTAAGACTTTTTTGTTTATTTCTACCAGTACTACAATTGGGTAAAATATCCGACAACCTTTTTTTAACACACTGTATAATCGATAAAAGCTTTAACTCATATTTATTTCGTTTAGGTAAATATGTAACATACAAAGATTTGCACAGTTTACACTCCTTTTCAGTTTCGTCAGAAAGGAGAATACAATGTACTATTGCAATTAAAATAATAAGTTTGACATTGGAATGACAATTCAAGTGGCAATTTGGGAATACGTACACTTTGAATGATCATTCGAATGCAATTTGCTCATCACTGGTTTTAACAGATTACTACCGTCCAAAGTAAAATGCATCTTTCCTTTAAAATGAAATTATTTTTATAACTTTAATACAAATTAGTACGAGTAAAGTATTATCGCTCCTGAAACCAAATGGATGTTTAAATGCCATAAATTATACAATTTTCATTCACCTCGCTATTCAATCTTTTTTTTTATTGAATTATGTTTTGTAGTACAACCAGAACTTAAGCATCAATATATTTTATATTTTTTATATATAATATAGTAACAGTATAGATTTTGTACCAAATGGGTAGGCATCACAATCTGATGTCTATAAAATATCAATAGGAGGAAGTTCTTATTAGATTCTTTTTTTATAATGACATTTTTTTTTATTTAAGTCTTGTGCAACTGTTATGTCATGTAGAGATGTTTAATATAATTTGATTTAATTTGTTATTTTTAATACACTTGGTCATTATCTTTGCATTTACTTTTAAATTCTTAATTCCATTTTCCTGCTAAATTTAAGTTTTCATTACCTAGTATTAATGCAATTAATTACCAACGGTATTTATTTACTAATGTGATGCAATTAATTTGATTAAAATGTTATTAGTTTCAGAAATTTTAATCCTAGGTCACTCTCTTTTATAATAACTAGCGAAATAGTTACGAGCATAAACAATTGATGGGTTTTACAGTAAACTCCCGTTAACCCACACTCGGATAAACCAAACACCTCATTAATACAAACTAAAAGTATAGTCCCGACTGTTCATCCTATACTCTTCATGTATTTTATTTCGGATAAGACGAATTATCGTTAATGCGAATTTCGAACAGATATTTTAAATCGAGCTTCTTATTTACTCGCTTAGTACGGATTAATTTTCGTTAACATGAATTTCGCAGAGAGATTTTGAATTGAGCGCCTCATTTACTCGCTTAGCATGAAAAAGAACAAATAACATCAGAGTTACCCTCGCGAATTAAAACTTGCATCTAACCACGACAAGTAAACAGTGGGTGAAAGAAATCTCACTTTTTTAATTAGCTCAAAAAATGAAAAGGTTTAATTAAAAATAAAAGAACAAAATTTTAACTCAACAACGTTAATAAACAATCAAAAATTTATAATAAAAAAAGAAAAAAAGTAATTACAAATTTGCAGAAAAAAAAACCATGAACAAAGGGTTCTGGCCTAAATCAAAACTGCACTTGATTCTAAAATTACAATAGGACAGTGCTAACTCTTATATCAAAGCAAAGGATTAATTTGTTCAGAAAGATATTCCAATATTTCAATTACAAACCACGTGATTTCAAAATAAAATAAATTAAGCTTGGAGAATTTCCAGAAAAAGAAAAACAAAACTAAATGCAAGCACAAAGCTTCTATTCACCCAACCCGAGGTGATTAATAATTAAAAACGAATCAGCAAAATTTAAAAACGAAAAATTAACTCTAAACTAAAATATCTTCCCGAACAAAAATAATAAATGAACCTTATATCTATAATGTGTACACATCAATACAATAACAATTATAATTATGCGAATTTCTTGATGGACGAAATATATTCAATTAACGCGAATTAAATCTCTATATTAACAAAATGGCAGCGAACAAATTAGAAATGCATGTACTCACGCTGACAGTCGACCAAGGAACTGCTTCATACAATTCACCAGTCGTTTTTGTAACAAAAATTCTACTCTCGACTACGTACAACGCAGCTGCAGAAACATCACGCCAATATTTAGAAGAAAAGGCGCTAACATACATGAGCAAATAAAAGACATTTAAATAAATGAAATTAATTAAAAAAAAAAAAACACTTAAATAAATAAATTAAACAATTAACTCATTAACTAAATCTTATATAAAAATAAAATCTACATCTGTGAAAATTCTCTCGAAATATTGACAAAGGCCGAACGGAGTAAACATGACAAAATCTATGCAACTTAAAAAAAAAACTCTCGCGAAAACTGGGTGTCCGTCTACAGCAGTACACGTATGCGAGTTTCTTCGTGCATACGTGTTCTAGCTCTTGGCCAGTTGGTCGCCGACTGTTTGATTTGAAGCATTTGTCAGTTAAATAGTATGTTGGACGTATTAGTTCGCATAATGGCAGAACAAAAACCTAAGGTTCGCAAAAAGCATTGAACATTAAAACAAAAATTAAAATACTTAACCGAAATACACTTTATCTACAATAATTAAAAATCGGAATAAAATTAAAAATAATTTAACGTCCGGATGCATGTACATATCTGTAACTTGTTTAATACGAACTCCTTAACACCTACTCCCGAAATATCGTCCCTTCCAGTTTGTGTTAACAGGGTTTTTCTGTATACTCATTTTTCTTCTAATGTTATCAAAATTACTCTCCGCTTTCTTTCTTTTATTTTTTTAGAAAAATACGAATGCCTCTTTGGTGCAAATCTTCTGTTATAAAAACAATGTTTTTTTAATCTAAACAGTTAAACATCCATTAAAAGCAATCACATGAGATATTCACAACAATAATTTAAATTTCAATTTATAGGTTGCTCAAATAGTTTTTTGAATAAAAGTAAGTTGGTGCTTGGAGAAAGAAGTTTGTTTAACTAGACTATTGCACACGTAATCCTGATAATTTTTCAAATTTCTCCGCAATCTTGTTTCGCCTTATAAAAACAATTAAAAAAAAAAATCAAAAAAAAAGTCGCGATTATTTTGGTGATACTTTAATTTTTTTGCACTGATTACGATTGTAACAATAAATACGGGTTTGCCATTTTCCTTAACAAATTAATTTAATCACCATCACAATTTACATTTTTTTTTGCATGTCGAATCATATTCATCAAAACAAAACTGAACAGGACAATATTTCTCATTACAATAACCCTTGATTATGTGTTCTTACCCCCTTTTGTGCTTAATAATAATTATACATTATACGCTTTAAAAGGTATAAAACTAAATAAAAAAAAAAAAAAAACAGGTCGAAAATATTGATTTAATGAAAGGCCTCATTTTATTAATTGACATTAAATCTTGGCAAAAATAAAAAAAAAGCAGTCTTAAAAACAAATTAAACAATGAATCAATCACCATTAGTTGTGAATGAAAATCACATTCTGCTAATATAAAAACAAGAAACGCATGCTTACAAACAAATTTGATTCATGTTTTAACGTGATTTCATATATTATTTCACAGGCGGTTCAGGTGGAAATAAAAAATTAGCGGAAGCGTTACAAAGCACCGCTGCACAAGTTGACAGCCTTACCCCCCAATTGATATCTGCCGGTAGTATTCGCTTAAATTATCCTCAATCGAAAGCGGCAGATGAACACTTCGAGAATCTCAGGCAACAATATTCCAACCTTTTAGTAAAGACAAGAAATCTTTGCGATGAAGCCACTGATTCTGGAGATTTCATAAAATCTTCTGGTAAGTTCAAACGTTCAATTTATTTTATAAGATTTAGCGAATCGTTATATGTATAACAATTCTTTCGCATTGCAGAGGAACAAATGAGGAAGCATACCTTTTGTGCGAGGAAGCGATCAAGAACAAGCAACCACAGAAGATGGTGGACAATACTTCTGCCATAGCCAGACTGGCCAATCGGGTACTTTTAGTGGCTAAACAAGAAAGTGATAACTCCGAGGATCCTAATTTTATCGAAGAAATAAAATAATGCGACGGATATGTACAGAATAGTAAGTTCATTGAATGCATGCACCCCGTAATTGAACCGCTTCTGTTGTCGTTGAGAATTTTGGCAATATTTTCTCAGCTAGCAGTATTAAGTATTCGACTTTCACTTAGTAATAACTTTGTTTTTTTTAATATAGCCTTGCCACAGATGGTTCACGATGCCAAAGCTGTTGCCATGTCCCGAATGATCATTCTGCCATATCAAGATGGAGGGAATCCAATAAAGCTGTATGAATCCATTCTATTACACTGTATAATAATTGTTTACACATTTTCCTTTTGCTATTTTGCAGCTTCTAAATGCTGTTGGTCAAGTAAGGAAGGCGGTACAACCAGAATTACCACCATTGCCTGATATAAGCAACCTAAATTTGGGTAAGTTACTTTCTATCGTCAACAGTCTTAACATTTTGCAATATTTTGTACAATAACTTCATTTTAGTAGTGTATAGAATTAACTGAATCAATCAGTTATTGGTGGCATTGTGTATATAATATTGCGAAGTAATATTCGGGTATTAATAATTTGGGTTCCCCGTAACTTGTATATTTTTTTTAATGATTGCAGAGCCAACGCCTCAAAGCACATACTTTATTGATAAAGGTATAGCAGATTCCCTATTGCATCTAATTAGTTTATAATTGATTTTGTAGTATGTAGTAACATTAATAATATAATAGTCATAATTAATACTGAAAATTTGTTGAAGCTCTTTTACGACCAGTAATTTATATTTTCAGAAAGTAAGCTATTATTATCTCATATTTTACATCTTCACTTAGTGAAAGCTTGTAATGTATGCAAGAGCGCAGCTTACACTGTAGCATATTTTAACTATTCTTGACAGTACGAATATATGAAATATGTTATTATAGACAAAAGTCCTGCAGCTTCATATTTAGAAACTCTCTGAAAACTCTGAAACTCTTGCATTTAACTCTGTGATGTTTACACCCAAAATCTCAATTCAAAACTTGTGATAATATACGAACATGACACTACAGAGTAGTGGTTGCAAATAATCGATCAGTGCAATAGCCTGAAAGAAATTATTAAATTATTATTATAAGTATTTAAAAAGTTTATAAACTTATATTATCTTTTTACTTGGCATATCTTATCTACTGCATTTCCCAATCCGGCGTTCAGTTTCATGGCCGCCTAGTAATTTCATATTAGAAATTAATTTATTTAGTTTTTTTAATCACGACCTGCTTGTTAACTTTGACAGTTTGCTTTATACAACTTGTCGAATCATGAGTTGCACATGTAACCACTGGCGCCGCTTACTGGTCGTTTTGATAAAGTCGCTAGATAAAAGTATCACAATTGGCCGCCATATTGTGTCCAGCTTAGGCGCCAAATTTAAATTTAATCATTGTAGTTTATATGTCCTGTCAATTTTTCTATTGAAGATAACCACGACGCGGTCATGATGAATTAAAACTTCGCGT
This sequence comes from Protaetia brevitarsis, assembly GCA_004143645.1. NCBI lineage: Eukaryota > Metazoa > Arthropoda > Insecta > Coleoptera > Scarabaeidae > Protaetia > Protaetia brevitarsis. The sequence goes on along the minus strand of RXPK01001704.1, from coordinate 10,697 downwards.
TTTTCTACTGCTTTAACCCTGCTTTTTTTTTTCCTTGCCCCATAACCAGATGGAAATGTGTGGAGAGTTTAATCAAAGGTTGAAAACACGAGACAAAAACTAAGCTATATGTTGTCAACTGTTAGTACCATGTCAGTATAATCACGTACAATTAATTAAACAACAGTGTTACTATGATACACCAAAGTATACAGGGTGTCCCACCGAACTGGGAATTAGATTTTTTTTGAACTTCTAGTAGAAATATGATTTTAAAACTTGCACTGTAGTTATGGCCTACTCTGATCTATTTAAGGAAAATATTTTCAACTTTATAGCATTTTCGGTATGCAGGGTGTTGATATTAACTTTCTTATTTTAAATGGAATGGTATAATTTTTATCGATCTAATGAATTTGGCGAGACATTTGCAACTAGTTTATATGAAGGTTCCCTATCCCTAAACTCGACTGTTTTTGAGATATTTGCAATTTCGTTGATTTTTTGACATTTGCACTCTTTCAAGTATAATCAAATATTTCATGAGATAGCAGATATTTAGTGGCTCTACTAAAGTCGATGCAAATACAAAGGACGTAACTATAAGGTGGGATAGCAATAATCACTGAATCACATACAGGGTGTTCAAAAACGCGCCTCCAATGTGGAGGATACCTTTAAGCTAACTAAACTTTTTTCTTTCAAATGGAACATGGTATTTTTTACAGCAGCGTTGAATACAGCACAAAATTCTACAGCGATTGATATTAGGGTTTGGTATACCTATTCTAAATAGTTTTTGAAGTATTAGCATTTTTTGTAAAAAATTGCCAAAAATATACCTAAATTCCAAGTTTCAAACAAATAAAATGTGTTTTTTCCTACAAAACACTCTGTACATTATTTGCCTAACCTATCTAAATATTTACGTTTCAGATATCTAATGTTCACTAGTTTCTTACTAATAGTAATGTCTGTTAGTCATAGAAAACGTACATTAATATTAGATATTAGTAGGCCATGAGATGTGTTAACAAACAAGTGATATCCATTGTTGGAAATTTACTAAATTGCGCAGTGATAAACCTATGCAGTATTAACAAGTCATATCTTTTATAGTAAATCCTAATGCTGTCAACCCCTTCACACATTTTCTTCTAACAAGTAAAATATAAATCGACAGAAATAAGAAAAACATTGAAAGTTACATATACAAATACCATTTTAGACTTATTCTACGTTCATGAAGAATGTAACAATGATTAGATACCTACACTTATTTGCAATGAATAAAACCTCAAAAAAATAAATACAAAGGAAATTAAAGCAGATATCCTAAATACACCCATAATATATCAAATATTGTTGACTTACTAGACCAAGTATTTTCTTTGTTGGGGAGTCGTCTGACATGGAGTCTCCGAAAACAATGCAGCCTCTTGGCTAAGCGATACAGACAGATAACATAAATCAGGAACAAACTATTAAAAGTCTTGGAAAATGTCCAATATAAATGTTCTTTCAGAATAATAGTTTGTTAGTTTTTTTTTAATTTGATTTATTTTCGATGTATTTAATAAGCAGGTAAAAATATTGCAATTTACTGTCGCATAATAATTATGGCTTATTAATATTTTATAATTACAAATACTTAAAATTTGCTAATAATTGGAAAGCTTCCAATGATAAATATCTCAGATATGGAAATTGGAATAGACCAAACAATGCAAAAAAAAGATAACGCACCATTCTAAGAAATAATATACAGAGTGTTTTTTAGGAAAAAATATATTTGCTCGAAACTTGGAAATTAGTCATATTGTAGATAATAAATGCTAATATCTCAAAAACTATCAAAAATAGACATACTAAACCCTAATGTCAATCGATGTAAAACTTTATGCTGCATTCAATGCTGTAGTAAAAAATACCATTTGAAATAAAAAAGTTTTGTTGGTTTAAAGGTATCCACATTGGAGATGTGTTTTCGAACACCCTGTATGTGATTCGGTCGTTATTGCCGTGACACCTTCTACCTACGTCTTTGTACTTACATCGACATTAGTAGAACCACTAAATATCTGATACCTCATCAGCTATTTAATTTTACTTGAAACAGTGCAAACGTCAAAAAATCAACAAAATTGCAAATATCTCAAAAACGGTTGAGTTTAGGGATAGGGAACTCTCATGTAAACTAATTGCAAATAACTCGATACATTCATTGTATCGATAAAAATTATACCATTCCATTTAAAATAAGAAAGTTGATATCAACACCCTGTATACCGAAAGTGCTATAAGATTGAAAATATTCTCCATAAATAGACCACAGTAGGCCATGACTACACTGCAAGTTCCAAAATTAAATTCCTACTAGAAGTTCAAAAAAAACTAATGACGCAGTTCGGTGGGACACCTGTATACAACAGTAACTCAACGAAACATTAAGTTTGTTCGCGTCGCATGAACTATTTGCACCTTTATGCACTCTTGCACACAAAAGTTCTAAAAGTGCATAATAGTGCAAATAGTTCATGCGACGCGAACAAACTTATTATTAATAACTCCAACAGTTTTGAATGACAGCACTGACAGCTAGAATTAGCCGAATATAGTGACTTTTGTAGCCAACCGACTACAGCTAAATGAGCTGGACCCTGAATCCGCCATATTGTGTACAAAGAAGGTTCTTTTCTCTCTAACACATTGGCGCAATGAATTGCGGTACTTTATATATCTAGTGACTTTACGTTTTGAGAAAGTGTTTACGACAGCAAATTCTCAATTTAAATTTGAATAAATGTCATATTGACAAGTAATATTTTTCTCAGCCGAAAAATATGCATTTATGCAGGTTAAAAATGATAACATGGTTTACATATTGCTCATAAGAGCCAGTACTATCAAGAATAAATACGATGAATTATACATATATACACGGTGGCCAGCGATTTTTGTTCAATTCTGAGGCGATAATCTTAATTCAAGAAAGTTATACTGTCCTTTCTTAGGTCACACGAGATCATCAAAACTTAAGGTGTACGACTAGAATTTAGTAAAATTTACCTATGTAAAATCATTGTGGTGAAATTTAGAAATGGAATTGTCTAAAATGCATTGACGTAACTAATCGATTAATACCAATACTTTGCATTTTTAACATTTCTTCATTGCATTTTTTTAAATTAAAGTACATATGGCAACGTGGTACAGTAAAGTTACTTGTTTGAAGGTAAAAACTAGTTTGAATTTTTTACGAATTTTCATATATTTGGTTATTGAAATAAGGTAACATATGTTTTGTGCTGTTCTTAATACTGAACAATGTTTACCTTTGGAGAATACGCTGACATGTATATGGTATTCGGATTTGCAACAGAAATGCAAACTTGGCAAAAGAAGAATATCAAATACGGTACCCACAACGGCGACACCCATCCACCAACACGTTCCGTAGATTGGATCAGCGACTTCGAGAAACTGGCACGTTTATACCCAATTATCATAACAGCGGTAGACCTAGAGAGCGTCGAACAGTTCAATTAGAAGAACAAATATTGGATGCTGTTTATGAAGATCCGACGTCCAGCACAAGACAAATAGCTCGGGAACTGAATATTCCTAGCAAAACAACAGTGCACTCAGTACTATCTCAGAATCTTTTGCGTCCATTTCATGCAAGAAAAGTGCAACCTTTGTATGTGAACGATAATGTGCACAGAAGAATGTTTTGTAATAGTATTTTAGAAAGGATTCAAGAAGAGCCGAACTTTTTATTGCATATTCTCTGGAGCGATGAATGCTTGTTTACGAGAGATGGAGTTTTTAATAGTCATAACTTTCATTTTTGAGCGGATGAAAATGCTAAGGCAGTTGGGATTCAACCTCCGAGTTGTTGGACCAATATTTCTTCCGAATCGTCTAAATGGAATTGAGTACGTTAACGTTTTAATAATAATAATAATTCCAACAGGTTCAAAAACACCCAATTACAGGAAAATACATAGAAGAAAAAGAAAAGTACATGCCAAGGAGCATTAACAAAGTAGAAAAGTAAATCATTCATTCTTACAAACTAAGATTTAAGCGTAAAAGAAAACTATAACAATTTGCTTACATAATTCAAAGAACAAAATAAGATCATGAAATAGCTAGGAAAACAATAAAAAAAAGAAAATCGATTATAACTAATTGAAAGAGGCGTAGGCACACTTTACAATAAATTTCAAGCCATCATTGTTGATGTCGCATACATCTGAAAGTCTATTAAAGTGATCACACATTAATGAGACGGGAGATCGGAGCAGCACATTGGATCTATGTTGATCACAATAAAATGTAGGGTGATAATAATGGCAATTCAGCCTAGGTTCGGGAACCGAATATTCCTAGCAAAACAACAGTACACTCAGTACTATCTCAGAATATTTTGCGTCCATTTCATGCAAGAAAAGTGAAACCTTTGTATGTGAACGATAATGTGCACAGAAGAATATTTTGTAATAGTATTTTAGAAAGGATCCAAGAAGAGCTGAATTTTTTATTGCATATTCTCTGGAGCGATGAATACTTGTTTTACGAGAGATGGAGTTTTTAATAGCCATAACTTTCATTTTTGAGCGGATGAAAATGCTAAGGCAGTTGGGATTCAAACCTCCGAGTTGTTGGACCAATATTTCTTCCGAATCGTCTAAATGGAATTGAGTACGTTAACGTTTTATTAATAATAATAATTCCAACAGGTTCAAAAACACCCAATTGCAGGAAAATACATAGAAGAAAAAGAAAAGTACATGCCAAGGAGCATTAACAAAGTAGAAAAGTAAATCATTCATTCTTACAAACTAAGATTTAAGCGTAAAAGAAAACTATAACCATACATAATTCATAATTACATAATTCAAAGAACAAAATAAGATCATGAAATAGCCAGGAAAACAATAAAAAAAAGAAAAAGAAAATCGACTATAACTGATTGAAAGAGGCGTAAGCACACTTTACAATAAATTTCAAGCCATCATTGTTGATGTCGCATACATCTGAAAGTCTATTAAAGTGATCACACATTAATGAGACGAGACATCGGAACAGCACATTGGATCTATGTTGATCACAATAAAATGTAGGGTGATAATAATGGCAATTCAGCCTAGGTATGAAAAGTTAAGTTTATGTAAAAGCCACGGACAGTCGATTCTATTATACACCAGATTAAATAAAAATTTAATCAAACTAACAATTCTTCTAATTGCAATGATTCAAAGTTGAATTTGGTTAAAAGTACCCCATATTTGAACCGATTCAATATTATTTATATGAATTGAGTAAGTAGGAAACCATATTAAAATTGCATATTTTAAATTAGAGCGTATCAAAGAAAAGAACAACGTACTCAACGTCCTGGTATCACGAAAATCTCTACAATTGCGGTAAATAAAACCATAAATTTTAAAGGTACGTGCGACAACATCTGCTATGTAATGAGAAAAGGAAAGTTTGGGATCAAACAACACTCCCAGATCTGTTGTTAAACTTACAAAGATTAAAGTAGTACCGAAGATAGTATAAGAAAAAGTAACGGGGTTGATCTTTTTAGTAAAAATCATAGAATTACACTTAGAAACATTAAGTGAAAGCTTGCATTTACTGCACCAGGAAACAACTGCGTTGATATTAAATTGAAGTACTCTACAGTCCTCAACGGAATCAATAGAGGCAAACAACTTTAAATCGTCAGCAAACATCAGTTTTTAACAGGATATATCATTAACAAGGTCATTAATAAAATTAAGAATAGAAGTGATCCTACATTCGAGCCTTCGCGGACGCCTGATGTAGGGATAATGAACTTAGATATGAAATTACGGTACTTGACACATTGCTTCCTATTTAGCAAATAAGATTTAAAGAAATTTAACATAGAGTTAGAAAAGCCGAAAAGCGCATTTTAGCTAAAAGAACATGATGATCTACCTGATCAAATGCCTTCTGAAAATCCAGGTATATTACGTCGACCTGTCCCCTGTTATCAATAACTTCGGAAACAAATTGGGTGAAGGTTTTGGAAGAAGTACTGGATAATATTCCATTGAATCTCAGACACAACATTTTATACATGCATGACGGTGCACATGCTCACAATGTCCGAATTTTGAGGGATGGTTAAACGAATACTTTCCAAATCGGTGGGTGGGGCGTAACGGACCAATAGTATGGCCAGCAAGATCTCCCGATATTAATCCTCTGGACTTTTTCGTTTGGGTTTTTTTTTTTTAAGAAAAGATCTATGCAACGCCTTCACCTAATGAGCAGGATATAATTAATTGTAATTTGCCTAAAATTACGGCAGCAGTTCGACTAATCATCCCCGATATATTGGAACGCGTTTTGAATTCGCTTCCTCGAAGACTATAATTATGTCTGGAAACTACCAATTTGAACAGTTGTTATAATTTTTTCATATTATCTTTAAATTTGAATAAAACGTTTATCTGAGTTAACATAAATTTTTTGCTAATTTGCGTGTTTACCTAATTCATAATACAGTATTCCCTCGTTAAGACAAACTCGTTTAAGGCTGCGTTACAGAAAGCGCGGGAAATACAAATAAACAGTGTATTTTTGTTTATAATACATTCGGAAAGTGATTTATTTTGAAGGAAAATTTTGTTTAATTTGTAATTGCATTTACGTAAGGCAAATAGTGCATGAAAGCAGAACGTTGAAAGTTGTTGTATAATTTATATTATATTTACCATTTTTGTTGAACATATTTGTTGTTCTCACAATCTCGTATTGTAAACCAATATCCAACCGCTATTGCTTATTAAGGTATAAACCCACTAACTAATAATATTTGACGCAAAAATAAAAAAGAAATACATATTAATAAAGCGTCATCTATGGTTTTACAATGTAATTACTTGCGAGATTGTGTTCAGCCACATTCCGTTCGATGGAGCTAAAAGAAATGGTGCGATATTGAATAAAATAAAACTAAAATATCAATGTTGGTAAATTTAAATAGATCAAATCATTTCTTCTTCTATTTCGCGCATATAATGACCACTTTGCGTAACTATTTTATCAAAAAACATGTCAGAAATTTTCACATTTTGTAATCAAATGTAGTAACTTTTTATCCGAGGTTGGTAATGCGGTTTGTGTTTTGACATCTCAGCCTGTCTCAGCAATGGATTATTATTTGAAATATTCATATTTTTAATTTTTACAAATTGAGAGGCATTGAATAAACGTAAATTTACTTTTAAATTTTGCAATGGCGGACAGAACAATTACGCATGACAAGATTGTATAACCAACATGAAAATATTGAAATTCTCTGTGTGGAAAAAAAATCGGTTTTAAATAGTAAATGGAAGTAAATTAAATCGAAATAGAAAAAAAATAATATAAAACCACGTATTACCATGACTGTTGCAGTACTCGTATTACAATAATGTCATTGCAACACTAGTGTTTGAATATACAATTATTTTGTAAAATTCTGTTAGGAAAATAATACTACTATACAAATAGGCAATAGCTATAAAGTGCGTATTTTTACGTTTATTTTATTTATCATTTAAATCAATAGTTAAAGCATTATTTTCATTTCAAAGATTACACAAAAATAAAATCCTTTTTTTAATATTGTAATGTTTATTATATTAGAAAAAAAATGAGGAAATATCAAATATAAGCAGGAATATGTGCATGAAGTAATTATAAACGAGTTATCTATTGTACCATGTTGAACTACATATTTAGTGACTGTAGTATTCGAGCATAATGCCCACAAAACCAGAATCTTCTGCAATAGATACTCCTTGGCGTTGTAGATGTAGACGTCATTGTTACTTCAGTAACCAGTCCGTGTATTTTTCGTTTTTGATTTTCAGGTTTCTAAATGTACAATATGGTAAATGATTGCACTGCAAATCTATTACTTGTTTCAATACATATTGTAGATCTACAGTTCAGTATCCTGGTAAATTGTTTTCATTACTTTCAATCTCAACTTCTACTTCCAACTGATGGTCCATAATACTAAAGATAACTAGTTTAATTTCAGTATTGCAATGATTTACCTACCAGGAGTCCTTGTCTCAAAAATATAAAATATTTATTTATATTTACACCAAAAAATAGGGTCCTTTTCTCAAATAAGAAAATAAAATAAATTCAATAGCCACAAGCACGGCCTAAGTTTGAGTTAGAATACATTAGGACACTGAAAATCAGATAATTATAACTAAAATCTGCAAAACTATAAAATACTATTGTACATCGCATACAGATATTGACAGATGACAGATATTGTGCAGATATATGGAATAGAAATATGCACCTCAAAATGTAAAATTCAAGTTGAGATATCACGTGATACTACGGAGAACAAAATAGAACATGTTGCGCCATCTAATAAGTATTTTCTTAATAAAAATATAGGCTTTTGCGTTTTAGTTCATGTTACGAAAGTTGGTGGACGGAACGCAGCCTTAATACGAACATTATTCTTTCCCCCCTTAAAATGCAATATACTTTTTATATCATTTTTATGAAATCCTCGGGTAATATGAATTAATTCGGTTAACACGAAATACGAACAATAATATATTAACAGTGCAATAGAAGCGCCCGGTTAACACGAACTCGGGCATGCAATGAGTAGGTAAATCCCCTGCTAAAATATGTATGTAGTCTGCACGTGCTATTATTTTTTCGTATTTTGGTTAGTTTCAATTTTGTTTACACAGTGATAACGTCGGTCTCGTGTACGTACAATGTGTGCAAAAAGGTCCATAGATATTTCGACAAAACTGAAAATCTTGGAAGAAATAGAAGCAGGTGCTTTTACTAAAACTAAAGAACGGTCTAAGACGATCGGGGTTCTTTAGACTTTAAAGCATTATATGCCATGGCGGTGCTAAAAGCAAAGATCGCCTAACCGCAGTTTTATGTTGCAATGCCAACGGTTCAGAAAAAATTATGGATTATTGGAAAATATAAAAATCCTTAATGCCTAAATAAAATAAATCGATTATTTTACCATTTGACTATAGTCATCAGAAGAATGCCTGGGTGGATTCTCTATCATTTCGATTATGGCTGATTAAATTTCAGAGGAAAATGGCCAGTGAAGACAGATATGTGCTTTTAACATTGGATAACTGCAGTGCACATAATATTGACGGACTAACTCTGCCAAATGTCAAAATAATATCTTTCCCTGCAAATTCTACTAGCAGAGTTTAACCTTTGGATCAAGGTATAATTGCAGCCTTTAAGTGTCGTTTTAAGACCAGACTTGTGCGTAACGCTCTATTCTGCATTGAATCACAGCAATCAAATTTAAAAATGGAATATTTTACAAGCAATGAAAGCTATGGCTATATCCATGGGATGATGTTACTGGTCAAACAATTACTAACTGCTTTAATAAAGCTTGGAACATTAGTGCTGTCGATTTACCTTCAGAATCTTCCTTTGCCTCAGAGGACACTGAAGATTGGACAAATCTAATTACAGGAATACATCCGACACCTAACCTGTCGCTCTCTGAATTTCATTGTTTTGGACAGTAACGTAGAAGTTTGTGCTTTCGAAGAAAACGCGGAAGCAGAAAACGGGGACAAAGAAGATGGTGTTATAGATGAAGAAGTGATTGAAAAGCCACCGAGAAATGAAATTTTAACAGCATTAGAAACATTGCAGAGATTTGCGCAGACTACGGCCGAAGTAGATGTTAATTTTGGAGATAATCTGGACAAAATAAGAAGGGAATGTCTAAAGAGTTGTATGCCTAAATATAGCCAGCAAAAGATAACAAATTTCCTAAAACTACCTACCGAACATTGAATTAGTACCATATTATGTATAACATGCTTTGTTTTGTGTTTACTTGTTTAAGAACAACAATATCCTTATGGATACAAATGTACCAATAAATCATTCTCTATATTTCTTAAAATAATTATATTTGGTTTCTCTTATAATTCTATTCAATAACTATTTCACGTAACATAAATAGAACGTAAAGTACTTCGGATACTACATATAAGTATAGTTATTAAGTAGACAATCGAATATGGCGAACTAGTTCGCCTTAATCGATTTCGGTTATAGAATATTTTATTCCCCCATTGAGTTCGTCTAATGAGGGAGTACTGTAAATAACTAAATGATTACTGCCACAGTACTTATCCATTATGTGTTGCCAAATTTACACACTTCTTTTTGAGCTGCTAGTATGACTTACGAAAGCACTGTACCACTTTTCTCAATTAAAACTATCGACTCAGAATTAAAACAGAGATTTGTCATAACGTGACGTTTGTCCGCAATTTTCTGGTCACCCTGCATATTCTGGTTTACCTAATTTTACTGGTATTACGATTTATGTTTTACGATAAGACTTCAACATATTTTCATTCCTATTAGCATTACTTCCTGATAGTGTTCCTTTGTTGTCTGTCCTACAAGAACTGGTTATTTGTATTTTTCTATTTTCTATCACTTTATTGTTAGACGTAACTCCTAAATATTTGTTTCTTTTACATTTATTTTGCTTCTTATACACACAGAGCTTTGATAATTATAACATTATAGTTGGCGAACCACTAAGAAATACTCCAACTCCGAATATAGATGGCGGTGACAATTTGAGGCCAATGACCCCGTCGCAAGGGGCCGCCTTAGCCCCTGCCAAAATG
>RXPK01001703.1:0-93238 GCA_004143645.1 Protaetia brevitarsis | reverse complement strand
TTTACAAGGAATTTTATTAATGAGTTGACTGAAGTAACAAACAAAGGTGTCTGATCCTTCATTTTAGAAAGTGGAGTATTATTCTGTTTGTATAATTGCAAAAAGCTGTTTTCATATATTTTAAATCTTTATAAATTGAAGAGAGTTTACTAAATAGGATACTAATACATATAGTAGTTTACGATGTAAAATAACTTCCTGTTGTTCAACAGAATGGTGACTAGTCGGTAAGTGGACTCTTCTGTGCGAATGAAAAAGAATGGATGACAATAACCTAACAGGGTACCGATTATTTTTGAGGATGTCAATTAGAATGTTGAGATTATTTTTATGGAATTTTTTATCGAAGATCTTAATGACTCTATCCTTCATGGTCTTTGCTGTATTGATTTTCTGGTTGATAGGGTGGTTCGAGGAGTAATAAATATATCTTTCCGAGAACGATGGTTTTTGATACCAAATAATTGAAATACTTTGGTTCGAATTTCTAATAATTTTAGTGTTAAGAAATGGCACTGCTAAATTAGTTTCCTATTATATAAGGTGTGGCCCAAAGTAGTTTAAAATCTATTGAACAGATTCAATCTGATTGTCTGGTAGATGTAATTATAACATACACATATACATAAATAAAACGTAATCTGAATGATAACTTAGATATAGAATAATCCAATAGATGATCCATAACCATCGTAGCAACAATAGGACTTAAAGTGTTCCCTTAGGAGTACCATAAGTTTATTTATAGACAACATCTTAATAAGAAAAGACTGTCGAGTCGAAGAGAAATTTGAGTATTTTGAGAAACATTTCTTTGGATATGTAAGTGTCGAACTTGATATCTAAACACACTTAAAGGTACCAATTTTATTAGTTTTAATGAATCCCGCTCTCAAAGATTAATTAAAGCCTAATTAGAAGAGCAATGTTAGAGAGTGTCTTCTAGGAAAAAAGAGGGTCACAATAGATGAATGATACTTAAAAAGTCGCGGTGAAACAGGTCCATAAGCCACCCCAATTTTAATCTTAATCTGATCTAGTTTAAATGAAACACCTTGTATGTTATTGTACTTTTGGATTCCTTATTGCAATTAATTGGCAATTTGTTAATGCATCCAAATTGCATGGTTTCTAAATTGCATGACGTTTTTGACAAAAATGACTTTTGCAGCGTCTTCGAAATTTGAACATATCTCCGAAACTATGAAAGTTGTGAAGAAGCGGTTTTTAGGTTACGCTTAAGCATGAAAGAACACACGTCTTTTATCATTGTTGTTTAAATTACGGGGTTATTAAATTGGGATCTGTAACTTTCGAAATCTAAAAGCGTGGATAACTTGATTTTTCATGTTGAACACCATAACAATTTTTACAGAATCGAATATGGAATTAATTTTCTTACGATTTCATATGGTACCAATGTGTCTTCCTCCAACGGTTTTAGAGCTATTCCCAACTTTTCAGTTCTCTACAATAGAAGCGTATTGCGAAGTTCCGCCAACCTCCCACTCACATTTCACTAGGGTTGGAACTGGCAAACATATTACTATCATGCTTAAAAAGTCGCCTACAGAATAGATATAAAAGTGTTGACAATTTTTGCCGCATGTTTTATTGAGTTCCCTCACATTTTAATCTAACGCCATAAAAAGTTTTTTAACCAGTGTTGTTGACAATCTATTTGCTGTAAAAATCTTTTTTTTAACAAGTAATTCAACAGGGGACACAGGTAAGTGTGTCTCGCCGATTTGGGGTGCGTTTATGTTGGTCAATGTAAAAAATTCAACAAAAATGAAAATATCTCAAAAACGGTTTATTTTGGGGAAAAGATGAAAATCGCACCATTCCAAGTAAAATAAGAAAGTTGACATCAACACCTTGTACACCGAAAGTGCTATAAAGTTGAAAATACTTAAATAGATCACAGTGGACCATGACTACACTACAAGTTTCAAAGTCAAATTCCTATTAGAAGATCAAAAAAATCAAATGACCCATTGTGGTGGGACAGCCTGTATATCAACATCAGGGAAATTAACGTCATAGCATTTTAAAGATTTACATTGTACACCAATATGCAGGATTTGTCGCAAGCCTGAACTGAAGATGTCCCTTGCGAGTGTGGACGAAACGTTGGCCAGAAAGAGATGCAGAACGTGGTTGCAGCCCGGAAGCATCTATCTTAGTTATAGTATGGACAAAATTCAGCTTTATGAAGGAATTCATCATAAAGCTCAGTAACAGGAGCGAGTGGGATCATAACACCATCTTGAACTTAGAATATAACTTGAATAGAAATGCCATCAAATGGTATACTGATAGCTCCAAAACGGCAGAGGGAACTGGAATAGGAATATGGCCTAGAACCACATATTTCGAAAGCTTGGGAAAATATCCAAGTATATTTCAGGCGGAAATAAACGCTATTGAAAGATGTATTCAGTTCAATATGGATAGAAATTATCGAAAGCAGGAGATTATCATCATGTCTGATAGTCAAGCAGCCATCAAGGCGCTGAGCTCATATGAAATCAATTCCAAGATGGTCTGGGAATGCCTAGGGAAATTAAATGAGCTAGGCAAAAGGAATAAAGTAACCCTGTGTGGGTGGGTTCCGGGTCACACAGGAGTGGAAGGAAACGAAATAATGGATAATCTCGCAAAAAAAGGGGCTGGAATGGCTTTTGTATGGCCCGAACACATTTGCGGGTTAAGTAGCAGTACAATACTGAAGAACCTAAAAATAGAAATAGAGCAGAGAAAATCCAGTTACTGGGAAAATCTCCAGGGAATGAGGCAAAGTAAAATTCTTCTGGGACCTTATAACCAGAAGAGGTTTACAGAATGTATCAACCTGAGTGAGAACAAAGTTCGCATATTAACAGGAATACTTTCAGGCCATTGTAGACTGAAAGGACACCTGAGTGAGCTTGGATTGGAAAAGGAATCTGAATATAGATTTAGTGGGGAACAGGATGAAACACCCATCCATCTCCTCTCAAACTGTGTGGCACTGTGCAACTCGAGGGCGTTGCACCTGGGAGCATGTGAAACCGAAGAGGGAGACTTACCTAGACTGGGGCCCTCTGACATCCTACAATTTCTTAAAGGAATACGATTGGAAGGCCGGCTGTAAAGCAGCGAGAATAGGGGACACAACAGATCTTTTAGTCGCAGTGTAACATCACCCTTCTATTTACATACATACATACATAGTATGGACAACAAGGGCGGAAGTGTACCAGTTAGTTTAAGTACATAATTTATTTATTGTTACTCAATATCAATGTTATTTATTTGAATTTTATAACCATATAGGCGATCCTTTTTTCCGCTTGTACTACAAACCTATTTGAGAGTTGATACTTTTGCCCCTAAGTTTTTTATCGTTTTCTATCATCAGGATACAATTTGATATGCAGAAGACGCGTTGCCATTCGAATCTAAATAAACGTAGGTACTAGCAGACTCGCTGAGCCAGCGATATTACGGAAAAGGGCATCGGCGCAGCCAGATTCGGCGGAATCGGCCCTAAGCCGTAAATAATACCGCTTCAGACGTCTCCCTCAGTCTCCCTTTTTCCGTAATGCGGTGTCGACCTCTCGTTCGCCCGCGTCCTCGTCATCATCATCCCGAGCGGCTTTGTCTTGCCGCCGACGCGAATAACACTTCAGTAATTCCGCAGTCGTTCAATTAGACGGCTTAGAGCGGAAACGGAGAGGACGCCCGACGACGATGATGATGACGGCAGTATCCTACAAACTACTCCCGGTGAATCCTTCCCAGGAGGGCCTCGTAAATGTTTGTGATTTATGCCTTAATTTATACTGACAAATTTAATTAATCAAGGCCAATGATTAATTGTCTGCGGGTCGTCAGGTGCACATCTCAGTTTACTGCATCGCTGCCCGGCTTAACCGGTCCTAGCTGGGATGCAAGTGAAGTGTGTTAGCGGAGCGGTTAGCGGTTGTTAGTTTATCCCCTTGACGGGAAGAGGCTTCAGTTGCTCGTCCGCGTTGGCGTACCCGCGTCAGCAAAAGTTTGTCCGTTTATCTTGATTATTATTCTGACATGGGGTCCAGTTTTTATTTAAGAATGATTGTTATGAATCTCTAATAAAACGTTTTTTAACGATCATTTGCCTGACACGATACGATATTTCTCAAAAATGTTGCTGCAAGTCGCATTGAGATTCCTATTTACTTAAATTGCAGAAATATAAAAGTATGACCCCAGCGCTAGCATGTAATTATCCTTGAAAGCAACTACAGTAGTTACATAAGGATATGATCACGTTAAGCACTATTAATTTGCGCTTTCTTTCCTTCCTAATATACAGGCTCCTGTAATAGTGGAATTTCATATACAGGGTTATTCACAATATAGGTACGGGGATATTTTGGCCAAAATACGTCACATCCAAAAGGTTTCACTTTTGGGATATGCGTCTATTATAGATACTTGCAAGTACTTCGTCGAAAGAGCATTTAGATTTATTATTAAAGCCATTAACCTACCTTATTCATTTATCATTCACCTTCTATTATATACTTCCAAGTCGCTCTAAACTCTCCACAGGTGTTCCAGTGCATTAAATGCTTAAATAACCTGACGAAGGCTTTAGATTCGGTAAATCAGGATATCCTGATACACAAACATGATTATTATGGGATAAAAGATGTACACTAGCGACACATTCTAATTGTACGACCTACAGCATAAAACAGAGTCTATATGTGTAGCATGGATAGTAGATGGCTTATGCATTCACTGCCGTGTTCGAAATATATAAACACAGATGTGCGGTCTCTGTGTTTTTTTTTTGTAGTAAATCTACTTTAAATGCAAGGAAGAATGCAGTAAGCAAACATAGAAAAAACATTGAACTTATAAAATAGAGGCAAATAAATACATCAAAGCCGTATACTTATGCCAGCCGACTTACCTCGATTAGCACAATTCGAAGTTTTCCAATTACTTACCGTAAATATAATATTGTATACGAACAGATGTTTTGTTTTCTTTACACACACCTACAGCTTTACTAAATATGTTTGTTTTTTAATCTAATTGATTCATAATGATTGTTTTCATATCTATTTTTAATTCGCGACGGCTTCCTTTTTCGATATTAACATAATAAATAATTAATTAATATATATATATATATATATATACAGTAATTGGCATAAAAATTGCAACATATGGGAATGATTTTCATTATTAAGATATTCCAAATTTTTTTTTGGGGGATAGGTTGTGCAGGTTTAGGAACCCCAAAATTTATTTTGGCATACGTCACGTGACCACTAGTGTGGCGGTAAAGTTAAAAAATATGCTAGGAATATCTAAAAAGTGAGGTTAGATGACATGATATCCAAAAAAGTTATTTAAAAAAGTTGCTTAGAATTCAATTCTGAGTGTGCAAATTTTTGTGAAGATATTTGAAAAAAAAAATGAAAATCACAATTTTTCCAAATATTGTTTAATTGAATTACATATTTCTATTCTTCTCGCTTTTAGTAGCTCAACAGCAGTAATATTTCTAATCTGGTTGATACTCAAACTATTTTATCAACTTTTGCATAATTAACAGAGAGCAAACTCAAAAGTACGTTTTCGGTTCGACAATTGTTGTTGCAAGGGACTGTATATAGTACCAATAAATGAAAGAAACATTTGGATTCTAAGCTACTTAGCAAACATGATCTTTGATTAATTAAGATTTGGAAAAATTGTGACAAATAACTTTTTTCGATATCATTTTTCTTCTTCACCAACAGAGACATACATAGTCACAATCCGCGGCATCTGGATGATTTTCATTTACCGAGATGCGAATTGCAGGTCCTTGAGCAGGGAGTAGAATTCTTAAGGCCGCTTTACAGTTCGCAATTTTTTGTATTGCGCGCAATAAAATTGCGCGCAATGAAATATTAGAACACGTTCTATTCCGTGCAATACCAATAAGATTGCACACAGGTGATCGAAATCCATTGAATGCGCATGCGTTATTTGTATTGCACGCAATTTTAGTGCATGCAATACAAAAAATT
This sequence comes from Protaetia brevitarsis, assembly GCA_004143645.1. NCBI lineage: Eukaryota > Metazoa > Arthropoda > Insecta > Coleoptera > Scarabaeidae > Protaetia > Protaetia brevitarsis. Next base: position 87,182 of record RXPK01001703.1, on the reverse strand, counting down.
GCGAACTGTAAAGCGGCCTTTAGGCAGAAGGTTGTACAATAAGTTGCCAAATAAAATAAGGACCTGCACCTCGAGCTCTCAACATAATCTTAAAAGAATTTTTATTCAAAAGATTTTTTTTTATATACCGCGCAGGAATTTTTGAGTTGAATTTGTTTTTGCGTTTCTTCTTTCATTTTTGTTTTACTTCTTTCTTTCCGTATATTGGATCTATTTAATAGTAGTTGAATTGGTATATTTTATTAATTTTTGTTTTATTAGTTTAGCCATTTATTTATTTATTTTTTCTTTTGTATTTGACTAATTTTATAAGCATATTTGATTACACAAATCAATAAAGTTATTTACTTTCTAAAATTCATATTACACAGGGTGTGCAAAAATTTAAGGGTTATAACTTCATTAATTTAAATAGAACGCCGTATTTTTAACTTTAAATCTACACGTTTTTTTTGCAGAATAGATCAAATAATTGTTTTTTTTCTTGTACCATTTGTTGTTTTTAAATAACCATAGGCAACTAGATACATTGTAACTTATCTAGTTGCCTATGGTATTTAGGAATGTCAGATAATTCACTGAACCAAACAGACACGTTAGGAGTTTACGAAAATTGGATTATAAGGTATCTACCGACTTTCTATCCTGTTCCAGCACGTTGTTAATGCTATGATTTCCTTTCAGTTTCGGTACATCGGTATATATCTAATCCAATTTTCGTAAACCCCTATTATATCTGTTTAGCTTGCAAAGTATGTTTTGCTATTTGAGTTTTGTGAAAATCTAAACTATAATCTTCATAATAAGAAAAGTCACAAAAAGATTGATGTTTTACAATTAAAACATAAAATACAATTAAAGACGAGTCTTAATTGTTTTAATGGTATTTGATTTTGATTTTAACTTTGAAGACTCTTTTCTCTGTGTACATGTTTTATTGTTTCATTAACATGTCATTTTTATATTTACAATTTTGACGTTTTTTTGCTTGATGATGGTCTTAAGACCGAAACATGTAGCGGAATGAAAATTTAAATTACAAGATTGGAATACGAACTTATTTTTATTCTAATTTATATAATCTTCATGCTTCAAACACTTACTTCTTAAGTATTTAAAAAACCTTAAGGTTAAGGTATTATAAATTTTGCTAAAACAGCCCCTATTTCTGTCAGAGTATCAAAAAAAAAATCGAGAAAACAGAGATCTGTAATTTTCGAACTCTAAAAATAGAATGTAACTGAATGTAAACTTTAATTGTCTTTCTATCCAGAGGATCGGATGCAGCTATCTTGGATTCAAGAATCAATAAGCTAATCACCAAACTTATAAAAATCACAGTTATTTTTCTCCTTTCAAGCTGCGATGGCCTTCAGAAAGCGGCGGTAATGATAGTATAAAAATTTCCGTTAACTTAAGGCAGTGTATCGATTTGACGACATGATAGTAATAATTATATCCGCCGTCATCTTTGACATCCATCAACTCTATGTAATGTCGTTACTGAAACAAAAATCACATTTATTTTTTGCTCATCAGCTCCCAACATATGCCATATGCATGTATTTATATTGCATTCACAAACAATTTTAAATGCCATTCCTTTAGGAACTAAAAATATTTTTTTTACATAAATTTCGTTCACAATCGAATTGGATTTTTATCATTATTCTTACTGACCCTTGCCGTTATAAACATTTACGTAATGATAAAAAATAAAGTGTTAATCGAATTACTGAAAAAATAAATAAAATGTAGATACTATTTTGTACTTGTACAGCAAATACAAAATAATTCATGCACAAGCTTCATAAAGTTTAATCTAAAGGAATTCAACTTATACTTAATAAGAATCTCTCTATTCTTCATAAAATAAAATACCTACCCTTGCGTGCTCACACGTTTTCTCCTTATACAAGCACTTCACGTAGGTGTAAGCATGTGACACGTATACGTAAGCCTGCATACCGCAATAACCGATTCATGCACGCACCGTCGTTCATTTGTCTTCGGCAATCCGTGGACGCCCTAATCGTACTACCTCTAACCGCTCAACCGACAGGTCCGGACGATCTTTTTGTTATTAGCTCCTCTATCTCGACTCCAAATGACAGGCGAACGGGTGAATAAACTGAGTGGGCGATGGAGGACGAACGGATAGGCCTCTTGATGTTTCTGAGACCACGACCGGGGAAGATGAAGAGGAAAGAATGAAGGGTGAAGAAGATATTTTTTCTTTTTTTCGTTTTTCCTATTCCAGGGGCACCTTGAATCTGCGACGTGTCTGCCACAAAAGGCCGGAGAGCACCTCTCGAACACGCACGATGATAAATTATGGGATAAATGTTTGCGTTGGTAAAGACACGCATTGCGCTGGATGGGAGTTGTCAGGGAAAGGTATCGGTAAAGGATGGTAAGGTAGCAGAAGGTGACGCACATGTTGTAAGTGTAGGAATGTTCTTCGTGATGTAAACGTCTGCAGGGAGAAGTTAAGGAAATTAATTTCCCAAAATACCGTTTGATATATATCTCAAAAGAAGTTTATAAAGATTAATCTGCAATAAAAGAACAATAAAGAGTTCGTTTATATCTGCCGACGTTGAACGTGACGGACACGAACTCTTAGATAGTCTCCGGTAGTAGTGTTTATAACAGTGTAATAATTTTTAATTAAAACACGAACATGCCCAATTGCTTACTCATATCAAGCAAGGTTAAATATCTGGGTGTAGTTTTGAACGTCAAATTGTTCTACAAATCACACCTAGAACATGTGACGAACAAAGCCAGAACAAACTTCTACACCTGTGGCTGTACGTGAAAGTTATAGTACCCTCTATAACTTGCGCCTCGCTATTCTGGTGGCATAAAGCAAATCTAGGCTATAGTGTAAGTGCGCTTAGTAAAGTCCAAAGGATTGCCTATTTGGGCATCACGGGAGCCCTGTCCTCGACGCCGACGTCTGCTATGGAGACCATTCTTAAGCTTCCCCTGCTGCAGTTGGTGTTTTGGTCTGAAGCAACCCTAGGAGCTTACACAGCAAAATGTAGTGGATGCAAGAGCTTTTCCGACAAAGTCGGAAACCACACCAGCATCTTCAACCTCATCGAACAAACAGTACCACTGTCCTCAGCTTCAGGGCATCCCAAACAGCCTGCGCAAGAACGGAAGGGCAGAAATCATCTCCGACTACCAGGCTGCCCTCAAAGCCATACGGGCTCTCAGATTTGACTCTGAGGTGGTACTGGGAATGCCACACAAAGCTTAAACAGCTGCTTAAACATCTAAATGTTACATTGAGATGGATGCCAGGTCACTCTGGGATCAGAGGCAATGAAATAGCTGACATGTTAGCAAGGGGTGCTAGCGAGCTGCCGTTCTTAGGTCCAGAACCGACGTGTGGTAGCCCATATGACAGCATCAAAACGTTTATCAGATCCCAACTTGCTGCTCCTTTTGGAATGGATTCGCCGGCGTAAGACACCGTAAATGTCTAGGACTTCATCCGAATGAGGAAAGATTCCATGAGCAGAGACAGATTGAGAGACTCGCAGGAACCTTAACTGGACACTGCGCACTAAATAAACGCATGCATCTCATGGGGCTAGTGCAGAAAATGTAGAAGTGTGGAGGAAACTTCTGCTCAACTTCTTGTCAGCTGCCCGGCATTGGACGAGGAGAGGCAAGCGCACTTTGGGGTTGATCGGTTGAACGAACCCAGAGTCGGTAAGTTAACTCTCAGCCAGATTGCGAACTTTTTTGATAGGGTGCTGTACAGAAAAGCTTCTTTCAAAAACAAAGCAGTACGACGTAGTGACGGTGTAAGGATACCCTTAAATCGAATATTGAAATGGTGGACGTCGGTCCGAAAAGATATTTTCTTATATAAGAATGACGGACTTTCATTTCTTATGATTTTATAAAAGAATGCAAACACCTTACATGACACATCTATACTACATATTAACCCAATAGATTTCTTTTAAGTTTATGAGTAATATGCTGAAATTTTTGAATACCGCAAATGAATCTAAAACATACATTTTGTACACGCTGAATACGATTGCGGTCACAAGCATCTACAGCTGATCCATAAATTGGAGCAAAATATGTGAAGTGTAAAAGAATTAAACATTGCATTACAAGCCAAATGTGAACGATATTGGACGAAAATTTCTAAGAAATTTATTGACTTGTGATTTGTATCTAAAGTTATTATCCATTAATAATCCCAGATTTTTAACAGTGTCAACAACCGGAATAGTAGCGTTGTTAAGCTTAATTATAACATCCGTACAGCTTCTTTCATCTTTTTCCCTACCACACAGTATCTTGTTTTAAGCTGCTTGAGTTGTAATAGCTGCTAAGTACACATAGACTGAATTGTCACCAAGTCATAATTAACCATACGCACCGCATCATTCAGATTTGTTGGAGGGAATGAATACAGAAGCGGTGAATCATCTACATACATACCTATGTATGTATAAAAAGCAAAAAAAGAGTGGACCGAGGATGGAACCATGAGGGACTGCAGTTGGAACATTTTATTTACGATTTACCACCATCCAATCCAACTTGCTGTGTCCTACCTGATAAATAGTTAGTAATAAGAGATATAGAACCATAGTGAAACCCCACATAGTGGAGTCAGACAGACAACAGGACTTTGATTCAAAGCATCCAAAGGCTTTACGAAAATCAAGTAGAACATTCCGATTGATCTGTTAGACTTTAATCCGTTGCATCTGATAATGTGGTAGTAGTACTATAACCAGAACGAATGCCTGACATACATAATATCCGGTTTTTTCTTAATATTGTTGGTCCGTTCACTTCAGTTTTTTAGTTTGATTTAGTTTGTTCACTTTAACCAAAGTGAACTAATCAAAACGAGTATAACTATTTATATTTATTGAATACCAACGCAATATTTTTTGTTTAAAGCCTGTCATAGATTTACATGAAGATGATAAAAAGATTAAAAAATATTTAATACATCGTCATTCCATGAAATCACTAATAAAACGAATGTAAATACATGTAAGGATGCTATTCACAGCGTATCTATTTGGAAACCATTTCTATGATTTTACGAGTTACTGATATTTGTGTTGTTCGATTGCTTACGAAATAACAATAACAACCAATAAGGTAAATGATAATATTAAAACTGACAGGTATTTTCTAACGATGAACATTGTTTGGGATAAATCATATGCTTTAGAGTGATACCAATTGGGATAAATGTATTATTTAAATGGGTAAAAAAAATCTTCAGAGATGATTAAATTAGACACTAAAAAGGATAGGGAGTCATTCCGCACGATCAACGGCGTCATTGTCAAAACGGGTTAGAAATTATAAAAATTACGGATCAGAGTTCATCCAATTCATTGAAACCTTACGTGCAGTTGGACAAAGAGCATCATTTAAGTTTCATTAACACTCCAAGGCAAATTGGGGAAGCAATAACTTTTAACGGAACAGAACAAAACAATGTTGCAAAATCCTTTAGGCATGGACACAACATGTATGATAATTTTTATTTCTTTTTTGTATTTCTACTTTATTTTGTCTATACATAGTAATTTGAGCAACTTTAATTTGTTGAAATAAAAACATAATATTATAACATTATTTTTAATTGTAGCGCTCGAAAATAATCCATTGAATTCCATACGAATTCGCAAAATCAGAAACAGTTGAAAGTACACGAAATAGCTTGACAACATATCTAAAATGCGTTGCCATTCAGCAATAGTAACACATTTTTAATATTCAATATCGACTGTAGCTACCTCATTGGCCAATGTGAAGGCCTGGCGAGGACAAGGTTTCTAGTAATGGGGGAGGAGAACTCCACAGCTAGTAGCTATATAAAGAAGCTGCTCTCAAATATGATAGGCCTAATTAAGAGGACAAAATTAGAGAGCGTCCTCTAGGAATAAGAGGATCACAATAGATTTGAAAAGGTCGCGGTGAAACAGGTCGATAGGCCACCCCAATCCTAATCTAATCTAATCTAAATCTACCTCATTTGGTGAACCAAGACTACGCACACGCAGGCCATAATTGAACTCGCAAAGATACAAAGGTTGATTTGGCTGTGTTTCGCTGCAAAAAGCTCATCGACAGCTGCTATGGATCTACCTCCTTGGACACTTACATTAAGAGGTACAGATTGAATTGTGATGGAAAACATACTCCTGGGCATATCAAAATAACAGATGAAATTACAACTCTATTATTGAAATGTGCAGTAATGTGATGACTCCAAACTCCCCTTCTATAAACCTTTCAATATTATCTTGATCTGGAATGGGTGGAAACTTAGAAACTAGGGGTTAAAAACCGTGAGTAATAAAGATGAATCTATATTTAGATAGAAAGGATCGCCTATCAAGTGGTTTTTGAATATGTAGCATTGGTACGACATAGACTGTCATCCCTGGGTGCAATCAACGCATTGATAGCTTTACCACACAGGCTACTAAACCTAGTTAAAGAGTTATTTAACTATTTGTGCAAAGAAATACGGAATAATACAATAGATCCTGGGCTGCGGCATTATGGAAATAGTGAGAAGACCTGGCTTGTACTCATTGTCAGTTCAAAATCGATAAATCAATCAAGACAGGAATATACCTAAACATATTGAGAAGTACATACTCACAGAAATCGTGCGATATCGAACAGACGCGCAAAACTGCGCAAATACTCCCATAAACAACACAAATAAGATACTTTATCATTACTGTCACGCTCATTGAACGAACCTTAATGCGTTGGTGTGTGCTACAAACATTTTGACCACAAACTGTAGCACTGAGCACCGAAAAAGTAAATCAAAGCACTTATCTTAAAATAAAATTAAAACAAAAAAAAAATCGTCTCTCTTTCCTAAAATGTATACTTGACCGCCTTCAAAACCCCGCAAAACCACTCTACGGCTCCTTCTTCTCTCCTTCCATCTACTTCTGTTGCAATCAAAAAAGAAATAAAACAGAACTTTACGTTTTCAAATCGCGCAAGTTTGCAAGGCAGTAATGCGGTTGCGGGGCCGTCTTCTCGCAAACAAAAGACCGGTATGTAATAACAAAACAGGGGGATGAGTAATTGTTCATTCACGATAATGGCGTTTCGGAAAAAAAAGTATGAATGTATATTAGAATGCTTTTGATGTATACGTTACATTGCGTAAAAGCTTTTGAAAAGGAAAAACGAAGCTACTCGTTTTATTTTATAACGGACGCACAAAAACTCTGTAACGTCCATAATTTTATGCGTAAAACCGGGATTTAAAACACATTTGAAGAAAGAAGGGAAAGAATTCTTAATGTTATGTGAAAATAACCGTGAAATATCCCAATTGTTTTACTTACTGTCTCTGAATTTAGAGAAAGAATTTACATATTTATAAAATAGCTGTTTTCGTTTGATTTTGATAAAAATAACACAGAATGAACAAATATAATAATAATAATAATAATAATAATAATAATAATAGAATTTATTGACTACATTTCAAATACATTGTCAAAAAGACTATATCACCCGTGAGTGCTCTTTCTATAGCCTTGCTTTTTGGGTTGATCTTTGCCGTGCCGTACGTTAATCAATTCTTGGTCAATGATGAATGGTCATTTTCGACCATTATTTCCACAAGAAATTTTGATTTTTGACGAAATTATTTAGGCACTGATAATTTTGATGTTTCTTCTGTCAACATATAACATTGGAACCAGGCATAATTAATGTTGAACACATCTGTAACAGATTTAAGAAAATAATATTGATAATGTATAAACTAAATGAAATGGAAATTGTATCTGCAAAAGGAAATAGAAGATTATGATCAAAAATGAAATCGGTAAGAAAAAATCGTGAATAGAATCGTACTGGAGTCAAAAAGATGGAATTTAGAACAAAAATAGAAGAAAACATATAAAGCAACCTAAATTTATTCTTTAAAATAGTAAAAAATCTAGGAATCTGTGCCCCCTTGTCCTTCTTTGACAAGAGAAATCCTCGCAAAGGCTTTATGTAGAATTAAAGAAAGCTCATTGTATTAGGGATAGGAATAGGATATGGATAATGTAATAATAATAATATTTATTGATTCATAATATTAATACATAATAATTGAACCAGTCAAAGAAAAAGAAAAAGGAAATAAATGCAAAAAAGGCAATGATTTTACTACACTAAGCTACAATAAACGCTAAAGCTAGCCAAAATAAAAGTAAAAAAAAAGAAGCAAAATGACAAAAGTGGAAAGAAAGAAACAACCAAAAATAAAAAGACATTTCTAAATTTCCAAACGTTGCCTATTAAATGCACGAGTGATTAGCTTATTGACGTAAATTACAAGAAAAATTCGTCTATAGTGTAGTAGCAAATACATATCAGCATTTCTTTAACAAATTTTTTAAATTGTTTTTGATTTTTGTATTCATCCGATAACTTATTGTATAGTTTCCGTCCCATATATTCTAGACCTTTGCATGTTACAGATAGCTCAGCTTTCGGCAGATGAAAATCGCTGGCTCTACGCGTGTAATAATGATGAACATGTTTATTTCGTGCATAAGTACTTTTACGACTATGAAAGTAAACTAGAGCTTCTAAAATATAAAGTGACGCCAATATGAATATTTTAAAATACTTGAAAATCGGTTTACACGAGCCTGAGACTTTTATGCCGCTGACTGCTCCTAAAATTTGTTTTTGGGCAATAAATACTGATTTGGCTGCAGGAGAGGATCCCTAGAGAAGTATTCCATAACTCAGACGGGATTGTATTTCTGAATAGTATAAAGATATTAATGTTTCCAACGGTAAAGAGTTACGCAGATTTCTGAAGAGAAAGACTTTGCTATGGAGTAAGGCTACCAACTTATTACAGTGATCCTCCCATAGGAGATTATCTTGGATTGTTATTCCAAGAAATCTTGACTTTTCTTGCTGTTGAATAACATTATTATTTACGTTAACACTACAAGTAATGCTTTGGCATCTCTGATGTGTGTGAAACAACAGAAAGTTGGTTTTAACTTCATTAAGTTTTAACTTATTCGCAGAGAACCACTGATGCAAGCTGCTGTGTTTGCAAGTAGCTCAGTCTGTTCTAAATTATTGTTAGTAATGACCGGTGTGGTGTCGTCTGCGTACATGAAAACTAGAATATTAGACACAAAGGAATAGATATTATTAGTATATAAATTAAATAACAAGAGTATTGAATTTTACTTTCTATAGCACTCAATTTAAAAACAAAAATCTAGAAATTACGTTTTGCTCTTTAATCCCTTGAATAACATATCAAAATTTCCAATTAATCTAAAACCTTATTTGTGTAATAGCTACCTCAAAAATATTAATTAAATCTCAAACATCTTAATGAATATCAGATTGGAACGTATGCTATTTTCCAAGAAGCACGCTTCAACTTCGGAAATCCAACGAATATGCCAACTATGCAACGACTACAAATCCGCAGGAAATACATTTTGCCTAAATTTTCCAGTTTCCAAGTTCCGTGTATAATTTTAATCTTCTCTGGATGCATCGTGCATTAAAGTTTTCGCATTTTCGGTGACGTCGACGCAAATTTACTTTAGCTAACGTCTTTCAGCACGTAGAATTACCATAGAAGCGACGAGCATGTTATACCTAGCTCTAAGACGTACCGATTGAAGATTTCGCAGAGATTATAGTTATTATCTTAACCGTATACGCTTGGTGTATACGTAACGTTCGCAGTCAACTTTGGCTCCCACACAAGGGAAGAAGGAGAGTAGACGACATTAGACACAGTTCGCAGTCCTGTGTATGCACATAAGTAAGCTATTCAAACACGTCGTATTGAATCGCAACTTAAACTGATACATTGTAAACTACCTACAATAGCCCTGTCGGGTATGCACGAATATGAACATCGAAATCACCTTGGTGAAGTTCTGGAGACAATATTGTGATTATGTTTGGCGCACATAACTACAATAATGTCTCGGCTTAAATATTACTGTTGTAACTGGCGTCTTTGATATATTTAGTTAGACGTGCATTTATTGTTATTAAGGAATTCACCGTTTTTCGGTCGAAAAGTTAATTTCTTAAATCCCACAACGTCAGCGATTTTTATTACAAGCTTATATACTATTGTGGTTTCTATAATTGATTTGCCAGGCTCTTGTTTTAAAAAAATAAATAAAAACTTTCTAATTAAAACTGCTTTTCTTAGAAATAGCTCCCTTTATATCTTTAATGATATACACAATACAATCCCACTTCACTAGATGGCTGTGAACTTCTTTATATGCCCGAGATACCTAGAGTTCACCACTCCAGATCATGCGCACTAGTGATCTCCCCTCCTACTAACCAATGACTAGTTATTTTTCCAGTTGTGGGTCCATTGTCCATTAAAATAAAAAAACACAAAATCATGAACAAAAACTACATACTTGATGGCGTAGAATTCGAATCTGTAACACAAAATGAGGGTTTCCATTTAAGATTTCAAAGTTGTCCCCCCTCCCACTGAGGGGTGAGGTGGAGGATCGAGTTCGACACCATTCAGTGAGCCCCCTAAATTACAATGAATCTTATTAAGATCTTTTTCTGATGTAATGCAGTGTTTTAGAGATATTCCGTTGTCTCAAGGTAAAAAACCCAGCCTGTATAGAAAGTTTATCCGTACTCACAATATTGTCAGACTCGAATTAGTGAGTGAATTTACGTACTACATCCTATCTACTCGAGCACTAGACTCGAGTCTGAAAACTCGAATATTACAATCTAATATGGAAACTAAGCTGCTGAGATCGAACCTGGAAACTCGAGTACTAGAATCGTGTCTGAGAACTGAGATCGAGTCTGGTAACTCGAATACTGGAATCGAGTCTACATATTCAAGCATGACCCGATTCTTTTGCCAACCGAGTGCGAATTACTTGATTCTCAAAATCACGAACTCGTCGCATGGCAAGTTGAAACCGCATTTTCCCGCTTATATTACGCGGTACATCATCCAACAACTCTCTAAATTCATTCTCAAGAAGTTGTAAATAACATGCTCCTGTAAGATTGCCATCAAAAAGTGTGGACCAAAAAGTTTCTTGCCAATAATGCTCTCACATACGTTAACTTACCACCGATGCTGATGATTTACTGTCCTGATACCATGCGAATAAACTGTGTCATAATAATGAAAATTGTGACGGTTTACGTGGCAATTCTTGTAGAAGGTAGCTTCATTGGTAAATAAAATTTTATTGAAGAATCCTTCTTCACCTAGCGATTTTTTTTTAGCGCCCAATAACAAAATATCAACCTTTAATTGAAATCAGGTTGATCCAGTTCTTTCAAATCGCCATTTCAATCTTTGAAAAGAGGGCACATTAGGTTTCCTTTCCGCGTTTGGATTTTTTTGATTGTACATCTGTGAAGCCTATGACAACAATCTGACAGCTTGTTTCCAAGGCAAACTTGTTTTCACGCTACCGAAATTTTCTTCTCTGTAAATAATACAATAAAATTACTTTAAATATCTCGATCTTTCTATACGTAGTGCGGTGTACTGATTAAATTAAATGAAATTTTCAAAACTGATTTTTAAAATGGAAAAGACAAAATAAAATTAGCTAGCTCAACGGATAAAATTTTAAAGGGCGCAAAAGAACAATTAATCTCAGAGTTACCCTCGCGAATTAAAACTTGAATCTAACCACGAAAAGTAAATTGTGAGTGAATGAAATCTGACTTTCTTTACTACCCGAAAAATTGAAAAGGTTTAATTAAAAATAAAAGAACAGAATTGTTAACCCAGCGACGCTAATTGACAATCCTATTTATTTTTCAAAAAGGGTTAAATTACAACTTGTGCAAAAAAAAAACCTTGAACTGAAGGTTCTGGCCTAAAATAAAAACTGCACTTGATTCTAAATTAAAATAGGACAATGCTATTTCCTATGTAAAGCAAAAGTTTAGTTTGTTCAGGAAGATTATCCTAAATCTTTCAAATTCAATCCACGTGGTTTCAAATTAAAATAAGCTAAGTGTGGATAATTATCAAAAAATTACAAAAAACAAACAAAAAAAAGAACAAAGCTTCTACTCACCCAATCGAGGTGATTGAAAAATAAAAATGAATCAGCAAAATTGAATAACGGAAAAATTAACTCTTCAAAATAAAAGATGAGGGAATAAAAACTAAAATATATCTTCCCGAACAAAAATAATAAATGATCTTATATCTATAATGTGCACACTACAATATATTAACAATTATTACAAAATGAATTCCTTGATGGACTACATTTACAGTTACATACAGTTACAGTTTTACATAAAAACTGCACTTGACTATAAATTAAAATAGGACAATACTATTTCCTATGCAAAGCAAAAGATTTGTTTCTTCAGGAAGATTATCCAAAATCTTTCAATTTCAATCCACGTGGTTTCAAATTAATATAAACTAAGCGTGAACTATTACTAGAAATTTACAAAAATGAAAAACTAAATGCAAGAACAATGCTTCTACTCACCCAACCGAGGTGATAGATAAATAAAAATGAAACAGCAAAAATGAATAATGGAAAAATTAAACTCTTTAAACTATAATGAGAGAATAAAAACTAAAAATATCTTCCCGAACAAAAATAATAAATGATCTTATATCTATAATGTGCACACTTCAATGTATTAACAATTATTACGAAAAGAATTCCTTGATTGGCTATATAAAAGACAAATAACGCGAAATTTACAATATCAAAATGAAATACAAAATGGCAACAATAAAATGCAAAATTCTTAACAAAACGCTACAATTGTTTTTCTTACAAAAACCCTCTCTCAAAATCGTACAACTCAGGCCTTTTTCAATACGCCAATATTGAATAGAATCCGCATTAAATCTACACAAGCAAACACTAGACAAATAAATGAATGGAATTAATTTAAAAAAACTTAACACTTAATAAATTAAAATGTTAAATAAACTATTTAACTAAAATTTATACAAAACAAAACTAAAATTGTGAAAAATTCTCGGTAAATTAAGCAGCTGTTTTGAGCAAAGAAACCAACCATAACAGCAATTTGGGTTGTCTACACCACAGCAGTAGTTTTTCATTCAACATTCGATAGTGTAAAATATACAGGGTGTTCCGTTAAAAAATCAAAAGTTGAAGACAATTGCTACCAAACAGGAAGCGAACATAATATGAGAGTATCATAAGTATAATGACAAATTTTAACCGTACATCCATTTCCGAATTTCAAAAAAAATCCCTCCTCAACTAACAGAGTTCTGCGACCTTATGAGACTTTCTGCTAACCCTGTATAATATGTAATTCTTATTTTTGTATTATTTTACATTTTGTGCAGACATTATAAATGTTGTATTTTGAACTAATCATAATAACATATATTATTATCAGTGCCGATATAATATTCCCGATTTTTTTTTAAAATCACTGAAATAACTCTTAAGATTGTTAAATGATTGTTGTTAGTTCTAAATTGTCTTACATAAATATTCAATTTCCTTTGGAATTCCCATATATTCAGCATTTACTAGCTGTTCCTTTGTCTTCCCCACAATCATCTTATCATCCCACCGAAAGGTGAATAGGTTATCCGTTTCGCTAACAAGATAATGAGTGTTTTGTGTCTGCCCAAGACACGAATCAGTTAAGCAGGAAGCTTCTTAGAGAAATCTCAAAAAATCTGCCGTGACCCGTCCCATAGTCCGATCTGTCACTCCTAAAATATGACCGGCAGTAGATGGACTCGAACGTAACTACCTCAACCCCTCCGGGGTCGCTCAGAAACAATTTTCGACTCGAACGATTTCGAGACGGGATATCTTCGGAGTGGGCATTAATAATCTCATTGACAGTGTGTAATTTGGCGAATAAATTTGGGTCGTAAAACGTCCCTAGCTGTTGACGTTTATTACTTTATACTGAAGATGCGATTCGTAGAAAGGGACACATAAATACTATGCCAATAAGCATTGGGGGCGCTGTCTTTTTTGTGGGATGATATAAAATATACGAGTTCGTAGTGGAATGTGTAATAAATACAATAAAATTAAGAAGTATGTTATTGTTTTCTGATTTTCGAATTTATGAATTTGACAAACCCTCATTTAAATTAGGAGATTTCTGGGTGCTTATAATTACTTATAAATACTTTTTCTCTCTTCAATAACTTTATTTACTAAGATGTTAGTCCTGCATTTTCAATTTTATGGTGCAGATAAATAGATATTTTATTACGTAAACTTGAGCTGTCTACGGTCAAAATCTCCGTTTTCTATTCAACTCGAAATATGATTTTTTTTTTTGTAAACTCAATATATAAAAGAGTATGACACAAAACTTTTGTAAACATTTTTTTAATGGGTTCAAATCATTAAGTTGGACGATATATTTAATAAAAGATATTTACTTGTATCTACATTAAAAGTCTAACCCGCAACAATAAAAAATATAACATTCAAACTATCAACCTGTGTGGTTTAACCATGAAATTGAGTAACTCTTCTAAATTACTTGGAGTAATCCTTGATTTCATTCAATTCAGCTGATATTCTACATGACTACAATACCAGACAAGAGAACTACATACTATCTTCGATCGATAGAACCACATCTTTTTAAAAAAGTTTGTCGTTTCTAGGATGTAAATTGTTTAATAAATTACCTAATCAAATTAAATATTGTACTACCCTTTATATTTTAAGCGAAATGTAAGAACTTATTTGCATAGGATATCTTGTTACTCTATGAATGATTTTTTTGATAATTTGTAGGTTTTTCAAATTTTCAAATGTGTAGATACTCCTTCTTTCTCTGTTGACGTTGTTTTGTATGGAATTTTGTTATACCATAGGCCGAAATAAAGTAATATTATTTATTATTATTACTAATTCAAATAAAATAACACTGTTACTTATTATTGGTGCTTTACCAATAATAAGTAACTAAATTGCTAATTGCACTTATTTATATTCACTATTTATTTCTACTGTTCGCCTACTTTCCACGTAACTCTTGCTTCGACTTTTCCAACACAAACTGTCCGTCCTCGTTTATATTTGACGCGGTTGGTTCTGGAGCAATCTGCATTGTTCCGAATGTTCGAGTTAGTTTGCGCTAGAAACTTCGTTTGCGTATATATGCAACATACAATAGCGCCCCCTATGAGCAGTCTCATTATATACGTGATCTCTGCTCTGAATAGGTAGAGCCATCTGCTGGCGCAGCTGGAAACTCAAATCCAATATTTAAATTGTAATGAAACTTTGTACATTTGTGGTCCCCAGCAAGTGTTGTAAATCGCTGGAGTCCCTTTTGGCAGAGGCTTAAGTTTAAGAAGTAAATCTGATGAGAATACCCTGAAAGCCAGGCAAATTCATGGAGAGAGGTACCACCTTCGCACCATGACAAGTCTCCTTACGGAACATTGCACACTGAAAGGACACCTACAGAAAATTTGGATCAACACTGGAAATGCCCACTGTAGACTGTGTAAAGGGATAACAGAGAACGCTTATCTGCTTACCACATTCTTTCCGAATGCGAGGCTCTGGACGCAAAAAGATAAGCAATTTTTGACAAGCCAAAAATAAACGCAGAAGATTATTTCTATCAACTAGCCAGAGACCTGTACAGATTAGTGCAGGATACCAGGATACTGAAATGGCTGATGTAATTTAGTGGGCAAAAAAGCAGCAATACAAGAAGCCAAGAAGCTGCAGTGTTTGACTTCAGGTCAGTCAGCTCCTACAACAAGAATTAAAAGGGTTAATCACATAAACTTTTACTGTACTGATGAAACCTTAAGGCAAGGGTACTAAAACTATTAGCTGCTAACAACACGTGAGTATTTGTGATGAAAGACCGTACATAAATTTATGTATAAGCTCCAATAGCTCCCTATTATGTATAAATCACATATGTATATCCATAAATTTTATTTCGCACGCGATTAAAGGCCATAATCGCAGCAATATGCATAACCGTCATGTCATATAATTATTGCCGGGATATTTCCGCATATCAACTAATCGCCCCATAATAATACGTCCCCGTAAAGGTAGATTTACAATCATATACATATGTACGTAACATTTTATCACAAACATGCGTGCAAACATATCGATATCGCATTGTCGGAATGACCTCCGCGTAATTTTCGAACTGCCGAACACTGTGTGTTATCTGTTCGAGTGTGTATGCAAGTAATCAATGCATGTACGTAGTCTGTATATGATAAAATATGTAAAGGGTTTATTCGCGCTGCACGGCACGGAATATTGTGAAAGTAAATAAAGAAAACGACTTTACATTCACAAAAAGTGTTTAATATATTTTAAGACTACATGTTTCGACTATGACACGCCATCCTCAGGTTTTAAAAATGTCGAAATCGAAACAATCAAATACAGACATTCAAAGTATAACACTATAAACAAAGGTGACTAACAAAACAAAACTACGAATTAACAATGAGGCATAATGCCAACTGATATAGAACCAAGACTGACCAATCTTTTAATTCGTTGTTTTGTTTTGTTAGTCACTTCTGTTTATCGCGTTTTACCATGAATGTCTACATTTAACTTTTCAATTTGAAATTTCGATTTCGACGTTTTTAAGACCTAAGGATGGCGTGCCATAGCCGAAACGTGTAGTCTTAAAATATATTAAACAGTTTTTGTGAATGTAAGGACGTTTTCTTCATAAACACTTTCACTAACCACAATCAAGCAATTTCAACATACGAAATATTGTGACCAAAATAAATGATGTCCAAAAAGTTTCACTTTTGGAGTATAATGTTTAATTGGGTCTATTACGGTGGTTTTTCAAAATTATGTTTATATTACATAGGCTGTTCCAAAAGCCGTAAAAGTATCAAAGTTGTGTTTTTTAAATGAAACCCCCTGTATATTGTTGCATTTTTGGTTTTTCCGATCAAAGTAATAATAAATATGTATTTTAATACGGTTTATTATAATACCTAAACCTTAAGGGGAGGTTTACATGTATTTGACTGAAAAAATCGATTTTTGGTTTTTAGCATTTTTTGAAAGCACCAAATATATAACATACATGGTTAAAGCGGTTTCGTAATATTCGCATTGTTTAAGCCGCTACGGCTTATTAAAAGAGCGGGTGTACCGAACACAAACGGAGCATATTAGATGTAATACTATATTCGGCTCGGGGCTACTCGGGTCGAAATATCATACTTATAGTTTGTTAGTGTATGTATAGTTGTCTTTAATGATTAGAAATGCCACTGCAGTCGGGATCACAAATAAACGACAGAGTAGCTATTTATATTACAATAATATGAAGCAATTACATCCGAAATAAAACGCACATTTGAAGAAACTGATCTAACAATATTTCTTTTACTTAAAACACACTTTCCCGCGTTTTAGAAAACTACTTACCATAAAATGTATCAATTTATTGCAGATGCACTTACTTACACTAAATTTCTTAGAACAGCCATTAAAGGTAACAAATAAATACAGTTTCGTGGAACCGTATTTCCTAGAATTACTAAAGGGTTCACCATTTATGGCGGCGGCTGTATATGTCGCATTGTATATTTCTGCGATTACTTTTTCTAATTCAGTGTTTGGTGTGACGTTGAAAAAAAATATAGATAACCTTTAATTAAAATGCCCAATTCATTTAAAAAAGTGTTCGAGTAAGTTCTCCACTAACTCTATTTACTATGGTTTTGTCGATAATTTTCATATTGCGTCGAAAGCCGTTTTTGAATTAGTTCAAAAGAAAGCCGTGAAAGAAGAAGAAGAAAGTATTAAAGCAGGAAATGAGCCACTACGTCTATACAGTATCTGGACACGGCTCATGAAAAAAACTAGGTGTTTCGTCGTTATTTGGTAGAGCTACTTTAATTGGAAAGTACAGGAAGAAAGTTATAGATATATGAGCACTTTGTCAAAACTGCGCCAATTGGAAACTAAAGCAAGGTACGACGAAATATGATGGCAAAGGTAACCGCACTACGGATCATCAGAGTAGCACAGGAAAAATGGAAGTCGATGCGATACCTTAAAAGAAATTTTCGCACGATTTCGGATAGGCGACTGAGACAAGACAACTTTTTAAGCAATTTGTGATTTTTAACCGTACGAAGATGTTACTGTTCAAGAAAAAAAAAAGAGAATGCGTTGGAGATGTACAAAACAGAATGAGTGGACTTTGAAGAACCCTTTCTTCAAAGTCCACGCATGATAAACTGACTGACTGACAAAGTTATTGATAATTTAACAATAGTGTACTATGGACTGGCAATTAGACAACATCCAGATTCTGCATAAAAAATGAAGGCAGCTATTTGGGTTACATTTCATTATAAATGTTCAACCGACGCGGATCCACGACACATTTATTGTTCAAAAGGTGTAGACAGCATGTGTAAGTGGCGCGTTGCAGAAGCCAAGGTTGAGCTTGCTTAATTCATACATGGCCCTCTTTTGCAAAAAAAAATCAAGATGGTATTAGGCCGATTTATAAAGTTTTTCCTAGAGTGATTTATTGCAAAGATGCATTGGAAAAAATTGTCAAAACTGAAACGACTCGTTTAGTTCATGTGTGTAGAAACTAGCTCCAAAAGATTTACACTGTGACCCATAAACAATTCAACTTGCTACCTACATTGCCGCAAATTTATTAAATGAAGGTTACTTTTCTGTATTACAAATAATGAATGCGGTGGGAATTGTAGTAGGACTTCATGCCAAAAATTTCGTCATCAATTCTAATCGTCAGCGCATACAACGAGCAGAGCAGAGTATGTCCAGCGCTGCAAAACTTGCTGTGCTGTCTAAAGGGAAGCAACAAATTTTGCAAATGCAGAAGTATGAAGAAGAAGAAGAAGGATTAATGTATGGTGCTGGAATAGCTGACTAAGTGTATGTTGAACTATTTGTAAAAAAATTTTGCTGAGAAACTTTGAACGCGTTTTTTTCGAAACATGATTTTTCAAATCTGCGTAAGTTCTAGTTCTTCAAGTGTTCAATATATCAACTTAATTCTTTTGTTTTCTTAATGTAAACAGTTTTTATTGGAGGTTATACCTATGATATCCCAAAAATTGCAATATTCCATATTTTTATAGCCACATACACACAAAAAAGAAATAGAAAATAATCAAATCAAAGTCCAGGTATCTGCCACATTGTTTGCTTTCGACTTATTTGGTTAAATTTAGGTATAACATCCAACAAATTTAATATATTTCTAACTCGTCTTTTTATTTTCAATTTCAGATCACTTTTGCGTATGCTAGAGTTTACGCAGTTTGACCGTGTTTTCTGTGCACATTGCTACCTAGATACAAATAGCGAACGTTATAGTGGCCTTGTCATTCAAAAAAAATATATTTTTTTAATGTTCAAGTTTTAATATATTTCTTAAGAAAAAGCCGTATTTCGAATATCTTTTCCTTTGTCTGAAAAAAAAAGCTCAAAGTTTTTGGACTTTTCCGATATATATATGTAAACCTCCCCTTAAGGTTTTTTTTTAAACAATTTGAGTTTTATAGAAACTTACAAAACTTTTTTACTTTTTAAGTTATGTAGCGAAACTTATAGTAAAGGCCATATTTTAGAATCTAATTATAATAAACTTGCCATCTTATACAGGGGTGCACAAAAGTTAGAACTTATCAGGTAAGAACTATTTATAGCGAAACTGACTAAACGAATTATCGAGTATTTCTAAATACCATAAGCAACCAGATACGTTAGAACTTTTATTTAAAAAAAAAATACGAAATGATGCAAAAAAACTATTTGGCGTATTCTGTAAAAATGGTAATTAAAAAAAAAACTATAAATTTTGCTTACAAAACTTAAATGCTTCTAGTATCAGTATTTAAAACGTAAAAATTAGATTGGATTTTTACAAAATTCAAATTATTTAAAAAAAAAAACCTTAAGGTTTAGGTATAATTATTTTAATTGCAGAATCCAAAAATGCCATGTGATATAGGGTTCCATTAAAAAAACACAGCTTTGAAACTTGTAAAACTTTTAGAATACTTTGTATATGAAAATAATTTCAAAAGTAATCGTAATAGACCCTCGTATACCCCAAAAGCGAAACTTTTCAATGTCGCGTATTTTGGCTACAATATTCCGTGCCGTATAACGTGAATAATCCTGTATAAACATTGATCAGTCTATGCGGTTCTGTATAATGACAGTATATGTATGCGCGGATGTAAAATGGATGCAGGAATTGCTGATATTAACATTAGAGAACGTGCATAATTGGTAATAGTACCAACTGGCTTAAGTGGGAGGGTGGTAATGTAAACTGAAATAGCAACATATTCAACTAAACTGCGCGAAAGCGCATCTAATTCTCTTCTCGGCTTCTACCGTTATAATCAATTGCGTTCGAAATTGATGTTGATGAAGGTGATGTAGTGATTGGATGTTATACACGATAAAATGGTAAACCAATAAGATGTTTTTTACAGACAATAAATACGAAACCAAAAAGACACGACTTTTGTTTTTGATTCCATTTTTTGGGAAGGTTGCTTAAAAATAGTTAGTGTGTACCAAAGCCAAAATGTGACCTTTTTCGGCCGAATTTGTAATTTCGGCGAGAACGGAGAAAATAACTTCTTGGCAGTGGTGCATACATTTTTGTTTGAGCAAGCTTCTCTGTAATACCATAACCAATTTACTTGCTTTTGTAGTGTTGAGCTCATGTAAGCTCATTTGAAAGAATCTTATGACAACATAAAGCTTCTTTTAGAAATAGAAAATAAGTATGACGACTTTAAGTGAAATATTTACTTCTGTATGCGGGGCTCTGTGGAGGTGGGCCTTTTCTTCCCTAGCTACCTACTCGTGGGATCAACCATGGAGGAAGAACGTTTATTAGCGGGACGACACCGCTAATAGACAGGAATTGGAGCAGGACCTCCATAAGAAGCCTTCCACTTCCAAAGTGAGAGTACTTCACAAGGAAGGAACAAAGGGAGGAGCAAAACGACTGGAGCAGATTGGGGAACAAGATGGCATTCATCCCCTCTTAAATTGCGTCGCACTGTGCAACTCAAGGGCGTTACACCTGAGAGCTCATGAAATCGAAGAGGGAGACTTTCCTAACCTGGGGCCTTCTGATATCCTACACTTTCTGAAAGGATTAAATTGGAAGGCCAGCTGTAAAAGAGCAAGAACAGGGGACACAATAGACCTTTTAGGTCGCAGTGTAGTATCACCCTTGCAATATATGCATACATACATACAAGTGAAATATTTGTGGCGATTTAAAAGTCGTTTTTCTTTTGCTTTGCATGCAACTCGGTTTGCACAAAGTATTGTTGTTTCCTCTGTGGATGGGACAGTGGGGATAGGAAAAATCATTATAAAAAGAAAGAGTGGGCAAAGTGGACACCAGCAAGTAAGAATGTCATTGGTACCCCACTTGTTGATCCTGAAAAAAAATATTTGCTCCCTTTGCACATTAAGCTTGAGTTGATGAAAAACTTTGTCAAACTTTATATGGATAAAACTAACAGTGGGTATGCATATGTAAGGAGTAAGTTCCCTAAGATCAGTGATGTTAAGGTAAAGGAAAATAACTTTGTGGTACCCCAGATCAGACAGCTACTTCGAGATGAAAAAATATATGGGTTCCATATACATTCAACACACCGAACGAAGCCACCATCGCCCTAAGTAGGTGCAGGAGGCTGAGAGGAAGGAATTAGGGATTTAACTTCAACATGTATGTATGTGGACAGCGTGATGTTACACTGCGACTTAAAAGATCTATTGTGTCCCCTATTCTTGCTGTTTTACAGCTGGCCTTCCAATCCTATTCCTTTCAGAAAGTGTAGGATACAAGAAGGCCCCAGATCAGGAAAGTATCCCTGTTGGATTTCACATGCTCCCAGGTGCAATGCCTTCGAGTTGCACAGTGCTACGCAATTTGAGAGGAGATGGATGGGTGTTTCATCCTGTTCCCCACAAAATCTACATTCAGATTGCTTTGCGAATCCAAGCTTACTCAGATGTCCTTTCAGCTTACAATGGCCTGAAAGTATTCCTGTTAATATGCGAACCTTGTTCTTACTCAGATTGATGCATTCTTTCAGCCTCTTCTGGTTATAGGTTCCCAGACGAATTTTATTTTGCCTCATTCCTTGGATTGGATTCTCTCAATAACTAGATTTTCTCAACTCTATTTCTCTTTTCAGTTTCTTCAGTATTGTGCTGCTACTTATCCCGCAAACGGGTTCAGGCCCTACAAAATATTAAGTGGCGTACAAAGACTGGCGCACCTGGGTGCCAAGGGTGCTATGAATTAAACCCCCACCACTGCAATGAAACTATGTCTAAACCTGCTACCGCTACATGCAGGGAACTGTCATGTCTAGACCGATAAGTAAATCTCACGGCGGTGATTATCTAAAACTATTAGATGAACTTAAGGAACCACTCCTTCTGCGAATGCTGTGTGATGCCATGGTTTAAAAATTTAACCGATTATAATACCAGATAAGAAGGATTGGGAGACAGGAACTCCAGTAAGACGGATTACGGCATAGTAGCTGAAATACACGCAAAGAAGCTCTTTCGGTAAGCTTCAGCAAAGACACAACGGTGTTCCAGGCTGAAGTTACTACAATTCACCATTGTGTCAGAGAAATAGAAGGATGGACTGAACCAGATAAAAGCGTCGCTATCTTCTCTGGCAGTCAATACTAAATTGTTATTATTCAACTGTTTTTTTGACGTTCACTGTTAGAAATTTTATTATCAATTCATTCTAGATTAATCATCAATGTTTGGGCATCAATCTACAATGCTACTGTAGAGGATAGATCGTATTAAACAACAGAAGCAAATATGCGATAGCACATTAGAATATAATTTTTAATTCGAATTAATTTTTCTCTATAAATTTGATAGCGTCCAAAATAAAGGTACTTTACACCTACACAAAATTCACTTTTTGAACAAACCTCGTATCCTGTGAAAGACAATTGATATTTGAAGATTGCATTTTAAGTTTTAGGTCATGCAGAATTTTTCAGGAACCTTTTCGAAAACTCACGGTATGGTAAGAAAGTCTTCACTTGGTTCCAACTTACAATTAGATAGACACACTAATAATAATAATAATAATAATAATAATAATTTATTTGGCATGCGGATTTGCAAAAGCAAATATGTGCCTTGTCATGTACATACATTCAATGCAATAAAAATCAAACATAATAATATAATAATAAAAATAGTACACAAATTATTAGTTCACAAAGAATTCATTTATGCTGTAATAGCACTATATAAGGTACGTTTTTAACCTTTTTTTAAAAGTTAGGGTGCTGTGCGCGAGCCTTGAGTCCGGTGGTAGATTATTATAAATTTTTATATTATTATAAAGGGGAGACTGCTCAAACTGTACCGTGTTATGTGATACCTCGTGTAGCGTATGCCGAATTGAAATGGTCATTTGCAGCAAAATCAGTTAAATTTATGTGTGTATATACAGCACATTCATGTATATACAAATAGCATTACTCCTGAAATGTTCCCTACATGATTCCCTGCTACGCAGGTTGAAAATAGCGCGCAGAGCCTTTTTTTGAAGAGTAAACAATCTTTTAAACTTTATTGATCTACCCCATACCATTATCCCATATCTCAGCCGTGATTCGATGCGTGATTTATAATAAGTAATAACTACCTCGGTTGTCACATTAGATTTAAGTACCCGAATATAGATGATGCGACCGACCCACAAATGTAATCTATTTGTTCAGCCCATGATAAGGTCTTATGCAGCACGCATCCCAGAAATTTTGTAGTAGCACATTCCGGCACCGACAGTCCATTCATACGTAGAAGTAGCGAAGAATCGCTCCGTTTGTGACAGTGATAAACAATCAAGTTTGTTTTCTCAACATTCAATATTAAACAGTTCCGTTGCGTTCACCTTAACATTGAATTGGCACAGTCAGTACCTTTTTCAGATAGTTTAGATAATACTTCCGCTGAAAAAACAGTTGAAGTATCATCGGCAAATTGACATACCTCACTTTTATTGAAATTATGATAATTATGATCATTTGCAAATATTAAAAATAATAGGGGACTTAGCACAGACCCTTGTGGTACACCGGTATTACTTATTGTTTTCTGCGAAAATATTGTTCTATTGTTCTGACTGATGGCCGCACTCTGGGGGCGATCCTTCAGATATGACTCGATCCATTCCAAGCACAACCCTCTAATTCCGTGCTGTTCAAGTTTTTTTAATAAGATTTTGTGATTCATCGAGTCAAATGCTTTAGATAAATCGAACATTAAGATAGCAACTCTCAATTTATTATCAAGCTTATTATAAATATTTTGAAGAACGTGATATAAAGCATCATTTATAGATTTCGTTTTTAGGTAGCCAAACTGACATGGTGAAAATAAAGAAAAACGTTGAAAATAATCGTACAAACGCGAATACATTACTTTTTAAAAAAAATTGGAAAACACTTACAAAATACTAGATATTTACATTCAATTACCATTGGTGATTAATTGTTTTTTAAAATATATGGAATCCGCTATTACTTCCACCTCTGATTCTATTTCAAACAATTGTAAAACTATTTACCACACGATGCCGGATAACGAATTTATCACCATTGACAGCTTCCCCTGTTCGTTCTAAAGATACCGTTAATTCCGTTCCGATAAAAATACAAAACGCCGAACACGTTTTATCTTATTTGAATAGTACCGGCGAACAAAAGACGAGAGAGCGAGAAACAAAAGACGAGAGCTTTTTTTCAAATTCGATTCCGCGGTGATTTATTCGCCGAGCGTGCTCCGATTCTGTCACCGAAAATCGAGTACTTTGAATGCGTCCTACGTCAAATTAAATCCCGTCAATGTCCGGCTAACCGGGTGAAAATTTTCGCTCAATCTATTTACCCAATAACACGGGCGATAATTCGAAAATCAGACGCAATTCCCAATCGGCTATCTCTCTGATATCTAGTCGCCAATCACGTTATCTAAATAAATCAGAAAAACTTAGCAAATAAAGTGGAAATGGAAAAGGAGATAATACGAATAAATGTTTTGTTTTCCTAATGCCGTCTCTTATTTATACAGGGTAATTGTTTTTGATTATTTGTATGCAGAAAGATTTATGCAGCATCTTTATGAGTTTAATCCCGATACGCTTTTGTAAAAAAATAGAAATTCACCAAAACTTTTTAGTGTTGTAACTTTTATATTTGTAAAAAAGATGGGAAAAGAAATTAAATATTTAGGGAATTTAATGTCGACAACTATGATCTTAAAGTTTTAATTTTGCTCAGCATTTTGGTGTTAAGAAGCATGGTTGGTTCTGACATAACCTAATAGGGCATTTTTGTTTGCTCCCAATGACGTAAGCGTCGTAGCACTCATTTTAATAAACAAAATACGCAATACACTGTTATTATGCTTAAAAAAAGTAATCATGTCTTGCCAGGGAAAGGAAAAAAAAATTATAATATTCAATAAAACACAGGAAATAATAGAAACGCTAAACGAATTATTATAGACAACACCTAGCAGCCTTAAATTTACAGTAGGTGTTCGAAATGTTCGCCATTATTATGCCGCACATACGGCATCTTTTCAACACTAACAATAAGTTAATTGTTGTCTTAGTGTTGCGCCCATCTAACTTGTGAAATACTGTAATAACAGCTTCCAATTGCTTCTCTTTGGGTTGCACATGATCGCTCATATACCAGACCTTTTATTGCTCCAAAGACAAAGTAGTGTAATGATGAAAGATCTGCGGAACGTGCAAACCATAAAACAAGACCATTTCTGCCGTTCCATAAGTTGACGTCTTCTTTTTTGATAGTCCCTTAGAGATCTTTCTGTGAATTTGCCAGGTTATATCATTCTTTGTTCTTTATACTTCTCTTTGACCCACGTCCTTGCCTGCTCTCTTGCTGGGTTTTTAGACACTTCTAAAACAGGTTCTGGGCCACTTTCTTACTATACTCCATTCACTTTAAGAATGCAGTAGATATCGCTGCGATCGGCGCCCAAATTACACCGAAGAATGAAAAATTAGCGGCAAATTCAAATTGTAAATTGTCAGTGTCATAAGCAAAAAAGTTTGGTTATCAAAATTTTGTAATAATAGGAAAGTATAACATGAAATCACACACGCTTTTAGTAGTTTATTTAGAATGTTATAGTCATAATATAAGGTGATAAAATAATACAAATAAAGTAACAGTGAATACATTTCGGGAATCTTACGGGGGTAGTTAACGATAGCCAAAAAATAGTAAATATAATGTAAGTTTAATTGCGTTTCTGGAAACTTTCAATTTCAATATATAATAGTTAGAACAAAATGCACGTTCCAATTATCATTCAGAATCAGATACTAATGACAGATCTGATGATGATGAGGTATTTGCTGTTATGATGAATTCTTCGATCATATCTTCAACAACATTGTCGAGTTGATACATCTTATTTTCTTCTTCAATAACATGTTTGATGCAATTCCTCCATGCACTACTATCTACAATGTTAAGCCCCTCAATAAGTAAGGTTTTCACCTCAGGTAATTTAAAAGTTTTGTTGTTAGCTGCGACATGATGCTTTACTTGAGCCCAAATAAGCTCAATGGGGTTCAGATTGCAGTGATAAGGAGGCAATCTTAAAATTGTATGACCACTGTCTTCTACCATTTGATCAATAACATATGGGATGGGATTATCGTTAATATATTTTCTTGCAAGTTCAAGCAACTCAACCTTTTACAAAGTGTTGTCAACAATAATTCCTTTTGCAAGAAGCCATTCAATTAATTGTTGCTTTTTCCATGCCATGATAGGCTTTTTTCTGTTCTGATTGAGTGGTAGGTAGCATTATCCATAATAATAACAGAGTTTGGTTCCAGAAAAGGAAGCACATTTCTCATCCACTCCGTGAACACTTGGCTGTTTATTTTTTCGTGATAATCTCCAGTTTTCTTGGATTCGAAGAAAAGGAGACCGTTTTCAAGGAAACTATCTTCGCTACCACTATGTAAAACAATTAAACGTTTTCCTTTTCCTGAAGGGTTTTTCAGTCCCGTTGAAACTCCTTCCACAAATGCTTGTCTTGCAGTGAGTACTGTGGTGTCTGCCCATACTTTTTGCTTTGTATGACTTGCATTAACCCAAGTTTCATCCAAATAATATATCTTTCTACCACTAACACGAAATTTCCGAATGTTGTTTAAATATTGACGCCTCCATAATACAATATCTTGTCGTTCTATTAAAACACTATTGCACTTCGCTTCATCCACTTAAATCCTAACTTTTTTAAAATTTTCCATACACAGATAAAAATACGGAGTTGAATCTTAACACCGTTTTAACTCTTTTCCGGTGTTCCCTCGCGACCATCCGTTCAAGGAGCCTCCATTTCGGAGTTAAATGTTTTGCTACTAAACGGATGGAATACAGAGATAATTTTGGTTTTCATAGGGGAAAAAACTTCTTTAACCAAGGCAACCTAATCCGTTAAGGACCAATTTGTCTCTCTTATGCAGTTTTACTATTTTGCAATAAATGTAAAAGTTTCCGAAATGGAGAAATTTTAGCTCCTACTGCTGTTATTAAAATGAATAACGGATGTTGTTTCCCCCATATGTATGCAATACTACTATCGCATCAGATAAAATTATCTCCGTTGGTAATGCAAGTAACTCGACTTGGAAATAATTACATCCGCAATAAACAAACGTTAACTCCGTTTCGGAATGTATTTCATCCTTTACACATGAATTTATTTCCGTTAAGAAGGTACCTGCCACAGAGAGAGAAGAAAATATCTCTCTAGTGAGAAGGTTTTTAACTCTATTTTTATGTTACCTAGCTCCATAGTAGCTAAGTTTAACATCATATTGGAGTTAATCAATGAGGGCTGTTCTATGTGGACAGAAGCACCCTTGCTCAGTGCATTTATTCTATTATTTATCATTAAAAATGCATCAAAAATGTCGTCGAACCTCAAGTTCTTGAATTATTTTTGATATATTCCTAATGATTACTAGGATAGACACACTAAGCACGTCCTCTTCTGCGGTCACAGAGCAGCCGTCATTGGAATTGCTTTAATTTATCCATAATATAGTCGCTTCTTCGAGTTTGGTACCGACCGTGGGTTGAAGGCACGACACAGTTGAAACACCACGGATTCAGCTAAGATAAACGTGCTTTATTCAGGAGCTAACACCTAGAATGTAGTGGGGGCCAATTAAAAATTGGTACATCGTAGATTGAAAATTAAATAAGGATGCACAAGTTTCTTACCTGCTTTATCTACATCTGCCCTAGTGATGTTTGCTCCCATAATTCTTACCCATCTTTTACGGTTTTCGTACTTTACTCTGATGTGTATTTTATAAATTTCAGGTACAGTGCATTCCGCCATATCCTTCTCCATTCTCGAACTATTGCAAAGTGACTACGTCCAGACTTGTTGCACATGCGCTGCACTAATATCACTTTAATAAATGCGCATGCCCTATACAAACTTGCAATTTTCAAATGTTTAGGGAAACAGTTACGATTTGGAGAACAAATGTTCCCAATCGGAGGTATCCTTTCCCTTTTTGGCGTTGAGGTATTAGAAATAGAAACATCTGTTAAGTAAACAAATTATCACCTCCGTGAAGGAGAAAATATAATGCAATGTTAGGGATATTTGTTCACATTTAGGGCTTAAATACGGTAGTGTAGATGCGGAGAGAAAGCGGAGATTATTTCTTCCTTGAAAATCGTGTTAGAAAGCGGAGTAAATTCAATCTCTCCGTTTTGGTTGAGATTTTGTACAAAACCGAGGAAATACTTTCTGTTTTTAGCTATGGCAACTCCTTTTTGGGACAAAATATTTCCAAAACGGAGACTCCCTATTTCACTCCCTCAAATTTTTACCTGTGTAGCGTCGTTCTTTTCAATATTGGCAAAGTGTCATCTGCATTAATAACCTGTAAGATACAATGCGATGAAGTAAATGCAAGATAAATGGATAATATTATATTTACACCCAATAGTTTTGTGCACGTAGGTAATTCGTTCTGCAAGAAAAAGGAATGTACGTGTCGTCTAATTGCTGACCTATCTGCTTCGTCCAAGGAATCATATGCACTTTGACGAAGACGTTTTTTAGGGGGTGAACTGATAAAACTCCTGTGGTCTCCTTTTCTTTTACAATATCCCACACTGTTCTTTCACCCACCCCAAGTTGCTTTGCAGTCAATTTAATAGTAGTTCTTCAGCCTTCTTTTTTGATGGTCCATTAATAAAAGTCTTACTAAGAGTTTGCTTGGCTATATTATTCCAATGTTTTTTATGCTTCTCTTTGACCCACCTCCTTACCTGCTCCCTTGCTGTGTTTTTAGACACTTCTAGAACAGGTTCTGGACCACTTTCTTACTAGCTCATTGGCTTTTCCGTTTCTATCGATTACCGAAAACTCAAGAACCTAGTATATAGTGACTTTATTGTGGTCTGTCAGACTATTCGATTCTCCAATACATTCTTCACGGACAATCACTTGGCTCTCTATTGCAATATAGATTCACCTACTTTCTAAGCCCTCTGATTGAGTTCTGTTGCACAATGCAATATTATGTACACATCTACTTGAAAGACCGTGGTATATCTCCCTAAAGCGTGGTCATTATGTTTCTTACCTTACGGTAGGTTCCCGCACCAATCCCGTTTTCGGTTCTTAATCCGTCTGTGAACCACACACCTCCTCCGAACTTCTCTCTATAGTTGGATTGATTCCAGCTTATCAGATCCGTGCTTTTCACCTAGAAATTCCTGTTAAAAGGGTATGTTAAAATCATGCATTCTGATGTCAATACCAACAGGTTGCCTTTCCCATGATGGACAATATAATTGTGTTCTAATCAATCCTGCATATCTATCACTTGGTAGTTCTTGCAATCTAAGATGCCCCATTCTTACCTCGCCCATTGTCACCAAATGGAGAAGAGGGGGATCTAGGAAGTAATCCACTGCTGCTGTAGAAGTAGTCCTCACATCTCCATTTCCAAATACGTTGTACTGATATTAAAATGTATTGTCTGAGTACATAAATTACCCAAAGATGCATGCTTCCAATTTTACTAGAATAACCAATGCATATTCGACATAAATTTTCTACGTGATACACGTGGACACAAAATATATGTCCATTTACCAAATAAATTAGTGTCAACCTTCAGAACTATTGGAAAAACATGGAGATTGAAACCGCACATGATGTACTGGCTATAAACTGCAGTGGTAAGACCCATATTAATCTATAGCTGTCTAGTTTGGTGGACCAAGACTATACAGAAACAGACTATTACTAAACTCGCAAAAAGATACAGGAGGTTGGCTTAACTGTGCATTAATTACTGCAGCTGCAAAAGTTCATCAACAGCTGCTATAAAGAACTATGCTAAATCTACCTCCCCTCTCTCTAAGCTGATGTGAGACTGTGTAAGCGCCCTAAATGAGGTGGGCACCCAAAGGAAATTAACCTTGGCCTGGGTCCCTAGCCACTCGGGCGTGAGAGGATGAGTTGGCTAGGCGAGGTTGGTCAAGGTCATTCTTTGGAGCTGGCCCCTGTTTCGGAACTGCCAAATCGCAAATTAAAAAATCCATCAATGAATGGATGTATAATCAGTCCAGAGAGTGGTGGCAAAAATCACCGGGAAAGAGATAGGCAAAAGAGTTCCAGAAGTCTGAATTTACTAGAGATCTAGTGAATAAAGATAGGAAGACTGTCAAAATGATTGTAGGTCTGTTGACTGGTCATTGTAGACTGAATAGGCATATGTACAACATAGGCCTGGCAGATGATGCAACCTGCAGATACTGCCAAGAGAAGAAAGAAACACCAGTTCATACCGTGATGTGTATACACATTTCTTGCTTGGACCGTTTTATCCACCGATAAGCAAACTTTTTGCTTGGTGGAAATTTATATTATTGTTTGTGTATTTCACTTTTGTTAGTAGTCGAGCAACTAAAGATGTTACGTTTATATTATTGCGAAACAACCTGTAATTTAGCATTTTTTTATTTATTTTTCTTTGTGCTACTGTTGTTATCATTTTGTTTCACGTTTTGTGGCAGCAAATGCGTCGCTCTTGCGTTTAAATATATAGGTTATGTTGGTTACTACATTGTATTATGAGTTGCCTAATGTGATTACAGGTTGCTTTAATTTAATTTAAACTAATGATGTTTGTATAGATGGCAGAATATTTAATCATTTCATTTCTTACAATTTCCATATACATTTTTCCTTTTCATTTATAAATTAATATAATGTAAATATGTAATAATTACCAATAAACTTATTATTATATGCTGTGCCAATGCGAAGGCCTGGGGAGGGCAAGATTTCTAGTATTGGGCGTGGAGAACTCCACAGCTAGTAGCTACACAAAGATGATAGGCCTAATTAAGAGGGCAAAATTAGAGAGCTTCCCCTAGGGAAAAAGGGATTACAATAGATCTAAAAAGGTCGCGGTGAAACAGGTCCATAGACCACACCGATCCTAATCTAATCTCATCAATAAAGTCAAGCGAGTTATTAGGCATTTTCGAAAAGTCGAAAAAATCAATTTTTGACAATAACTCAAAAGAAAAAGAATATAACGAATTTCTGTATTCACCATAGCATAAATTACGAATCTCTTACAGTTACGGAATTAGCCTATTCTGATAAGCAAATTGGACCACTCTGTACTCTTTCATAAAGAAGGAGCATAGGTTACTTCAAATTTTCTGTTTCCTTGCCACCTAATAAATATATCTTTGCTTCTATTTAAAAGGATAATTTATTTAGATTAATTCATGTTTATTAACGATAAAGATTTGTTTTTCTGAGTGCACAATTGTTGATAAAGAAGTTGTGAGAAGCTTTTTCTTTAATATTTATTTTTTCTTTCCTTTAGGATAGCTTCATTTTGTAACTCGTTAATTACGCAGCTGTATTTTCGTTGTCCACTACGCACGTACGCCAAAAAAAAACCTAAATTCGCCTCTCTCGTGACTATTTCGGTTGTCACGTGCGATGGGATTGCTTTCGTGACAGAAGTTAATAGTTTATTTTCACTTATTTACGTACGTTCGTACAGACCTAAAGGAGAAACTCTGCGAAGAAAAAATCGCCCACATCGATCCACGCCTGCTACCTACGGTCCTTGAGTAACCGCGACGCGGATAATAAGACACTACAACCAAACTGCCGCCTCGCTCACAATATACACGATTCGCACGCGCTCAATAAATTTTATTGCGTTCTTTATACGCTCGACGATCTGCGGCAATAAAAATCCGTCTTCCTTCTCCGTTTTCGGGCCTCTCGTCGCCTACGTTGTCGTTCGCCTTAACCATCGCGTCGGGTCGTTCCCTATCTCGTCAAAACTTTAAGACATTCCGGAGCATTGTCGGGTGATAAATTCGGTAAATTATTGGGTCGCAGCGTGCCACTGCCGTCCGGTTAAGCGCAGTCGAAGGGAAAATTGGTGGAAGAATTTCAGATCTTCTTTAATTAATGTCTAACGCAGTATACTAAGGAAAAAGAGATGATTTTCTAAGAATTTTAATTTTTAAAATAACTTTTGACTTTATCTATTTATTTTTTTTATTTGAACGACTAACTAAGGAAGAAACAGTTAAATTAAATACTCAACGTTAACTATACCAAACAAAAAATGTCGTTAAATATCAAGCATTTCAAGCATACTGGAACCTATGAATACACGGAAAAAATGTTGGTATGCTATACTTAATTGTTATTTATCATAACTTATCAACTTCTCTGAAGATTGGGTAGGTGCAAATATGAAAAACTAGTAAATGAAGAAATAGAAAAATTAATAGTAAATACGGAGGCTGATAGCTTAGAATATTTATGGAAGAGTTGTAAAAGAAATTGTTACTGAGGCTGCAAAAAAAGTATGTGGAACATGTAAGTCAATAGTCAACAAAAAACAAACTGCATGGTGGAATGACGAAGTAAAGCGACAAGTAAAAGATAAGAAAAAAAATTGAAAGTATATCTATCGTCTAGAACAGAAAGAAACTATGAGGAATACACAAGACAAAGAATAAAAGTAAAACATATGGTGACGACAGCTAAAGAAAATACATGGAAAGAATTTGGGGAAAAACTTGAGAAGGATAGTAAAGGGAATCAGAAACTTTTCTACAAGGTGTTAAAGAATCTAAAAAATAAATGAGCAACACAACCAACTGTAATCAAAAATGTGGATGGAGTAACATTGACAGATGAAAACGAGATCATGGAAGGATGGAAGGAGTATTTTGAGCAGCTATTATATCTGAGAGTGGAAGATAAGCAAATAAGATCAGAAATGGTAAATGATCCAGAAATGCCGGAATTGGAAGAGGATGAAATAATAACAATGGACATTAAAAAATGGTAAAGCAGTGTGACATGACAACATAACAACCGAAATGTTTAAGAATATGGGAGCAAAAAGATATCAACTGTTACTAAAAATACTGAACAAAGCGCGGAATGATTGGGGGATAGGCATAATATCACCAGTTTTCAAGAGAGGAGATAATAGAGCTTGTAATAACTACAGAGGAATATTATTACTAAGTACTGCTATGAAAATATATGAAAAAATAATTGACAGCAAGCTCAGAAAAATAGTTGAACCAACACTGTCTGAATCGCAAAGTGGTTTTAGGGAAGGTAGAAGCGTGCTAGACCATATTTTCACCATCAAACAAATTATTGAAAAAACGCGGCTAAAGAGAGGAACAACATATGTAGCATTTATTGACCTAGAAAAAGCATTCGATAAGATATCCAGGGAGAGCTTGTGAAAGATATTATCACAAAGAGGAGTTAACAACAAACTTATAAGAGTAATTCAAAGCCTTTATGCAAATACACTCCATTATGTGGTTAGTAGAAACAAGAAGTCTGAGGTATTCGAAACCAAAGAAGGATTAAGACAGGGAGGAGGATTGGATCCCTTACTTTTTATTATATTTATGGATGAAATCATCAAAGAATGTCATAACAGGATTAAAGGGATGTGCCTAGGACATAAGAACTTGCAAAAGGTAGAAATATCCGAATGCGCGTTTGCCGATGACGGGGTGATTATGGCGGATAGTGAAAGAGACCTATAAAGAAAAATTGAAATATAGAAAGAAATACTAGAAGAGAACGGTATGAATTTAAGTACAAATAAAATTAAAGTCATGGCCATAACAGAAGAATGTCAAAACCTTAATATAATAATAGAAGATACCAAATCCAAACCGTTGTTTTAAAATTGAAAATTGCAGCACGACAAAGAAAATAACTATAATACTCCAATACAGATCTTGAGAGATTGAAAACTGTTACTAAAGTAAACCCTAAAACACCCTTTACATTTTTCTCTTTGAAAAACAATTTATTTGACCCTATTCTTTTAATGTAAAATATATTGCTGTTAATGAAAGATCCCTTTGTATATATTACTGGAAGCTGGCCACAGAAGTCACGAGATGTATGAGAGTCAAGTGGGCTTTAAGCAGATTTTCGCCTTTTAACTCTGCAGGTACGGATGGAATATTCCCTGCCTTACTTCAGAAAGCCTGGGGATATATTCCGACTGACTGCTTGGCAAAAGTGAGGGGAGTATACCTACCTAAGACAGGTAAAGTATCCGATCGAACGCCGAAATCATACAGACCAATAAGCATATCCTCCTTTTTACTCAAAACCCTTGAAAGATTGGTGGACAGGTACATAAGAGATGCCGCGCTGAGGGAATAGCCACTCAATGATAGACAATATCAACCCGGAAAGTGTACAGAGGTCGTATTAGATGACCTCAACAGGTTAATTACAAAGTCAATAGAAGACAAAGAGATAGCCGTGACTACTTTCCTGGACATCGAGGCTACCATCAAAGCGAGGGCGGGACGGGGTGCCCGCAGCGCGGAGTCTTATATCCCTTGCTGTGAGCTATACTAGTAGACGACCTAACCAGGAAGCTGATCTGAAAGGGATTTCGTTGCTTGGGGTATGCTGAGGACCTTACAATTGTCGTTAGAGGGTGGTTTCCAATGGTTCTGGTGGAGCGCATGCAAACCGCTTTAAGTACGGTTGACAAATGGTGTAAACAAGAGCGTCAGTCAATGCTCAGAAAACACAAGTTGTCACGCTCACAAGAAAAAGAACGCTAGGCCTACAACCACTAGTGATACGAGGCGAAAAGATTCCGTATGTCAAAGAGGCGAAATACCTGGGGATATGGTTTGATCAAAGACATACATAGAACCCGCATATCCAGAAAACAACCAACAAAACCACTATCACCCTAGGTAGGTGCAGGAAGCTCAGTGGAAGAAATTAGGAATTTAACCCCAAGATGACTTTCTGGTTATACACAAGGGTAATTAGACCCATCATAACGTACGGAGCAATAGTATGCTGGCCAAAGGTGCGGCAGATGGAGGCGGCCAAAACGCTAGATGGCGTGCAAAGACTGGCGTGTCTGTGCGCCACGGGGGCAATGAGATCGACCCCTACCACCGCAGTGGAAGTAATTTTATATCTGCCTCTGTCACAGATTTATATACAAGAAGCTGCAAGGTCTACAGACTTTTGCACAGCTCTAAAACAGACTACGGCGTTGGAGCTGGAATAACGCTAAGAAGCTTAAAAAGGCTCTTTCGGTAACCTTGAAGTGGGCACCCAAAGGAAATTAACTTTGATCTGGGTCCCTAACCTCGGGCGTGAGAGGAAATGAGGTGGCGAACGAGGTCATTCATTGGAGCTGACCCTTCTTTCGGCATTACCAAATCGCAAATTAAAAAGACCATCAATGAATACATAACCAGTCCAAAGAGTGGTGGCAAAAATCACCGGTACAGAGACAGGCAAAAGAGTTCCTAAAGGGGCAGACGCCTGAATTTACCAGAGATCTACTGAATAAAAACAGGAAGAATGTCAAAATGGTAGTAGGCTTCCTGACTGGTCACTGTAGACTAAATAGGCATATGTAAAATATAGGCCTGGCAGATGACGCAACCTGCAGATTCTGCCAAGAGGAGGAAGAAACACCAGTACATGTGCTGTACCTACGTGAAAGCCTGGCGAGGACTAGATTTCTAGTAATGGGCGTGGAGAACTCCACAGCTAGCAGCTACCTAAAGAAGCCGCTCTCAAAGATGATAAGTCTAATTAAGAGGGCAAATTTAAAGAGCGTCGACTAGGAAAAAAGGGGTTAGATTACATCTGAAAATGTCGCGGTGAAACAGGTCCATAGGCCACTCCAATCCTAATCTAATTTATATACTAGATTTACCTTTGATGTTTGAATGTTTAACGCCTTTTCACATTTTATTTCTCTATAGAGACACAGTTCACGTCTACGTAAAATGACATATAAAAGCTGTAAATATTCGATTTCCATATGCCTCTGTTATTAAAGCATTACCTTACGGGAATAATCCTCTAGTTTGCGTTTTATGACTAGTGCATTCCGATTTGCGCTGAATGTACATAGAGCTGGAGTTTATAAAATATTCCATGGGAAAAAATAAAAAAGCAAAACCGTAAATACTGGAAATCATTCAATTAATAATCCTACAGCAGTTTGTTTATTCTTATTTATTAATTTGATTAAGTGAAAGATTTTGTAATAACTGATATTTTTTATGCGCTAATGATGCGAATGCAAATTGAATATATATAAAAAGAAAGCGACATTCGAATATTATAGTTAAAAGAATTCAATATAGATGTCATTATCGATAATCAAACGCCAAAGGAAACGGCAGTTCCTAATTTTGCATTTTGTACGCAGGCGAACTTATTTTATTTCCTTCAATATTTACCCCGATCTAACGAAACGGAAACATCCGATAATTTTATCAAGAGCCGAGCGCCGATCAGTAAGACAAATCTCCGCATCTCAGACGTTCCCTTTCCTCTTTATTTCTTAGAAAATCGATGCCAATAAGGCGCATTTGTATCATATTTCGTTGGGCGTCCGCTGCTCGTTCCGTTTTCGATGAAAAATATATATATATATATATATACTGCATACCCCCAATACGGTATGGATTTTTGTTCAGATCCTGGGAAACGTGGAATACTCCGAGATGGAAATGATACTCGGCGAATCTAATATAGATTTATTACAGATCCGAGACGAGTCCACTGACAAAGCGAAATTATGAATGAGCTTCGACTGGTCTGGGTGCGGTCCTTCTCCTATCTCATCCCACCGATCCATCCTCAATTATTCCCGCGTCTAGAGCTTTATCGTGTTGCTAGTTTGTTGTCCGATTATAATCCGGTTCGCTGAAAATTTTAAATCGAATTGTGCACAATCTGACAGGTCAGGACTGATTAGAGGATAAATTAAATTCCATCGACGCGGCTAGCGCCGTCTTCGCTACCCAATCACGGGCGCATCAAGCAGTTTCGGGTTTTCTTTTTGGTTAATTACGCTGTCGGGGTGATTGATTTGTTCTTGAGCCGGCAACTGTTCGCGCGAAATCCTAGACGGATAACCGCCTCCTATCTTGTTCCTCTGTGTTTGCCATACATGCACGCGCAAATAAGTTTTCTAATTAGATGGAAGTTTGCATTGCTAAGTTTAACTATTGTGAAATAAAATTGAAAACAATTGGATAGTTAGAACTAACTGACTAGAATTCTTGGCATTTAGTAAAAATGTGATATCAACAATCTACATTCATTTGGAATTTGAATAATATGAATATAAACGAATATATATGGTTATTTTTACGTACAATATTCCCCACAGCTTTCGCCAATTACAGGGGCATCGGCCCAGCCATGAGTTATTATTACGCCTGCGCTCGTATTCTACTAAAGAAAACAGATAGAGCAATCTACCCAGCACTAGATAACATAATTGATTTATGACAGCATATAAATATATTATATATATATACTGCATACCCTTATATTATATATATTTATATGCTGTCTCCTCTCATTAATAAATGAGAGGAGACAGCAAACTTTGCTTATGGACCTGAGACAAGCATTTGTACAGCATACATTTTTCTATGAATTATACGACAAACTAAGTTACATAGGAAATGCCCTTAGGCTGATCAGGTCCCACTTGAACAACCGTCTGCAGAGAGTTGAGAGCTAATATTACGCCGTGCTTAGGAAAGTATATTCTAGCTGGAGAGCAACAGAAAAAGGGTATCCCACAAGGTTCGTAATTGACTCTCTCTTGGTCTCTCTTCGTCTGTTCAATACCGAATCTTTTGTACAGAATTATATATTTTATATGCGGATGATATTAGAGTAGTTATAAGAACGAATGATTCACTAGATAAACAGATTACAGAAACTGAATTTTTTATTGTGATTTAACAAAAATTGTTTAATATTTTCCTTTATATTTTGGTTATTTTAAACAGGATCAAATATGCTTCGATTACTAAAATAAAGTACTTATCTCTGTTAATACCTCAAAATTTCTTGGAATAAAAATTGACTGCCAACTAAAATGGAAATCTCATGTAGAGGCTTTGGCGATTAATCTTATCATCGTAGGGCTACGCACTGAAAACAATATGTTGAATAATTAATACGGAAACATGGCTTGCTGCAAACTACGCGTATGTCTATTCTAGAATTAAATATAGAATAATCTTCTATAGAACCTTCGTAGACTCGCACAGATCTTCTAATTACAGCAGCGGTATCTTCGCAGCGTTTTTCTTTTACCAACTAGCGTGCTCTCCGAGATTGCCTATGAGAGAGAGCATTCTCACTTTTCCTCATATATATGTAGGTGTTGAATTAAATTAATTACTTAAGTTAATCGTTATCAGTTTTACTTTTATCTACTTTTAAATAATTAATAAGGACATAACAAGAAAGAAAGATGATCATAGTAAATACTTATCATCGAAATCAAATATTATTATTTGAATATTAAATATTTGCAATAAATTTTAACAGATCAAACTTGGATCAAGTTGCAGTTCGAACGAACATATTTTTTTACGGCGTATTTATTTTTGCTTAAATTTAGTTTAATAATGCTTTTATAAGTAATCCAAGTTCATTGATGTGTCAACAGAAAGACAGAGAAAATTGCTGGAATTCGGTTTTGTTTCAAAATTGACGTATATGCAAGGTTGCCCGCTCACAGTTAATATTTTTTAAGATTGTTAATTAAATGTAGCGTAACGTATTGTAATTTTTCAAATATTTTTTTTTATAATATACACACACCTGCCTTTCACTTACAATGAATGTAAGATGATTCCATAATTTCGTAATGATTATTTATTTCAATTTAGTTTAAACATCTCCAGTTTCATTTGGCCACATGGGCTTTCTCATATATTAAATATCTTATATTCTCTTGACTTCGATGAAATTAACCGACTTCTCTGAGGTAGTGTGCAGCCCTTGCGAGAATCGCTATCGCTAGTTATTAGAGGAATTTCAATTCAGGTATTTTATAAATTTTAACGGCTACTTTGATAAAATCCTGTTTATTCCAAAGTCCAACCCAAAAATCATGGTTACTTTAAAAGCAAATTTAATTATAGTATTTTACTCACATTTTTACCCACATATTTATTGGGTAATTTTTTCCAACGACAATATTCCCGAGGTATTATGTTTCTGTCTTGAGCCATTCTCCGCAAGTCGTCGTACCAGCGTGCCCATTCGATACCTGATCCGACCTGTTGCTCTGATACCTAATGATTTACTCCTTTCAAAATTATTCTGCGCTTTAGCAACCTAAAAAATAAACACATTTTAATTCTAATCTAAATTTTAAAATACTTATAAGAAATTTTAATTTTAATCGGTTTCGAGAAATTTGTTTGGTAGGAATTTTTTATAAAACGCCCGACCTGTTGGTAATTTTTATAAGGTGGCAGTTCTAATATTGCTAGTTAATATGTATTGCAGGGCGAGTACCGAATACCCAGTAATTTTTCGCAGCCAAATGTTGCACACTGATTACCCGACTTTTTTAACATAGAATACACACGGAATTTTGAATTTATTTTGCCTACTTTATTACTAACTAGAAGCGCAATTGTTATTTAATATAAGCGAACTCATTTTACGTACCTGAGATATTTTTATCCTTATTTATGTTGTTTTTACATGGTTTCACATTTCGAACCTTTGATAAATAAAATCTCATTGTTTCTTAACTTTTTTTTTTGCTCACAAAGTCAATCAACAACCTTGAACTGTTATATACATTCATTGATATTATTTCACGTAAACTCATTACTGTAAATATGAATATTAGAGTAGAGGACATATAAGCAACATCCTCACACGGCATCTCCCCTGCCACACCAAAGAATAAATAAGGTGTCCTTACTGATCCAATTCGTTAATTTTCTCTTGCTAGCCGCGTCCTCTTACACTGTTTGCGAGTCCATAATTTTTGCACCC
This sequence comes from Protaetia brevitarsis, assembly GCA_004143645.1. Classification (NCBI taxonomy): domain Eukaryota; kingdom Metazoa; phylum Arthropoda; class Insecta; order Coleoptera; family Scarabaeidae; genus Protaetia; species Protaetia brevitarsis. The sequence goes on along the minus strand of RXPK01001703.1, from coordinate 46,599 downwards.
CGCATGCCATCTGGCCATTTGAGAGGCGTACATTATGACTTAGAAATTATAAAATCAATGCTCTACGATGTCTGAAAACTGCCGATTTTACTAAAGTAATATATTTAAAAATTATTTTTTTTATACCAGGCTGTGTGCTACCTTGTAAAATTACAATATATACATATATGTATGAATTCGTGTTGTTTTTATGCGGCAACTATCAACTTTTTAAACCCCAAACGAACATCTTCTTCATCCGCAGACCACTAAAACTTTAGTGAGCAAAAGCGTTATTACACAAATAATTAAGATGTGGAATCACACTCTCTAAGTTAAGACAACTTGTACTCACCTGCTGAAAAATTCGCTTCGCAAAGCGCTATCTAATAGTAAAGTGTTGACAAATACTTCTGAAATAATTACTTCTACGTGAGCTTCGGATCATTATTATGCTTCTGCATCTTATTTATCTTTTGACTATGACTTGTTACACATTGCCCTTGGTTTTATTATACTCATTATACGGTGATTCGAGCAAATATGCGAACCAAAACTGTTAACGCGCTGATTCCTGGGTGTTATTTGATCATAAAGGTTTCATAAGAACATATGACCAAAATCGCTTAGTCTAAGTTCTACAATATTCTAATAGTAAGTAACAATAATTAATGTTTTATTATAAATTAACAAAACAATTAGTAAAAGCAAAGATTAACTTATACTAAACTGTCTGAAAATGAACGCCCAACTGCAATACAAGTCTATCACTCCGTTCCCGATTCGCTGGCGATCCGCTTCTAAATACCAGGGTATTTCGAATGTTTGATAAACTGCGATAAACGTATTTCTCATTTCAATGGGAGTCAATAACTAATGATTTAATGTGACCCCAGAGAAAAAGTCCAAAGAATTTAAGTTTAGGAGACCGACAAGGCCACGGTTGTGACCTCTCCGTCCTATCACCGATCTGGATAACTTATTGTCCAAAAACTCACGAGCAACCAAACTAAAATGCCTGGAGCAACCGTCATGCATAAAATCCATTTGTAATCTTAATTGCAACGGAACTTTTCCAGACAGTAGGGGTAGCTCCTTTCAGAAAATTGCGTACACCTCGCCAATTAACCGCATCGGTTAAAAATGCTGCATCTATCAAGTATCGTGCCAACAATGTCCGGCCCACACATTTGTAAGGAATTGGATGTTGAGCACTATTCATTCATGATTCTTCAGCCCAATGTGCCCATATATAAATCAAAACGCCAATTTGTCTGGTGCTTGTAGTAGGATGTTCCCAATTTCATTAATACCATTCTCAACTTGTGGAGTTCTCATGTAGATGAGTGCCCGTTATCAGTCGTCCGTTTTTTTTTAATTTCACGTTTCACCAAGACGTTGCATGAAGACGGCAAATATTGAGTGATGCGGAATGATACGGTTCGGAGTATCGTTCTTCATAAAGACCGTTAGCACGCACGCGAATTTCATTTTGCAAACCGTCAGCGAAAATGCATTATCACACACCTCATCAGCATTCGTGTCAATTCATGTATACAAAACAGAAACTGGCCCATCAACTGAATGATATACTCTGACAACCACTCTTGACGCCATACTATGAAATCATAAAACAATCCTGCTCAACACATAGTTTTTGACGAATCACCAAGAATATTATATCGTGTAGTCGTAGGTCATAATTGATTATAAACATTCAATAACTTAAAACCAACCGTTTTGGCGTATACACCATCATGAACTTTTATGATCAAAATAACCTCAGGAATCAGCTCTTAAGTTTGTCGCATATATTGAGAATCATCCTGTATATTGTTTTACTTAAGAAAATTTGACTTGTTCAACGCATTATATTTGCATTACGTGAAAAATTATCTGTCTATCAATAACAGTGCCCTGGTAAAGTTTATTTAATTGGAGTTTAATACATAAAAGACAAACAAAATATGATAATTTCTAATGCTTACTCTAAAAGCACTGCACGCCAGTTGCCCGTTGCTCCTCCATATTGGCGGTTATTTCGCCAAAATCAAGGGCTATCATTTGCAATTGGGAAACTGTTGTGATACCATGCAAGACCATTCTCCCAAGGAACTGGGTTTGTGATTTCGTATGCATGAGTTCAATTCACAAAGATAATTTTGATCAAATATGCAAAACTAATTGTAAGTATTGCTCGCTAGTATGTGCTGTACGTGCACTTTTAAAGCGAAGAGTTAACGAACAAAATGCGTCTATCTGGCTTTGTGCAATCGAACGCATTCACCGTCTATTGATTTCGATCATACTTTCTTTATGCGGAGGATTTTACTTAAGGGAGAACTTATGGATCACAACTTAAAAACCGAGTATCCCAGAGTGCTCGGCTGCTCAGACGGGGGAAAAGACGAGAAATCTACTCTCGTAATGCCGTTCTTCGCGCTCCATTTCTGTCTGTCTGCTTTGATTTCGTCGGATTTTCTCCGTCATTTAATAACGTTAAGATACAAAATCCGGTAAGACCCTTGTCCCGGTTAATTTTAAATAGCAACATCCCTGGCGTGGAGGGAAAAATCTGTCTCCGAATATCCTTTCGATTATATTTTGATTCTCTCGTATTAATGACATCGGATGATGTCCCTTATTGGAGTAAAATCAGAAAAGGAGACCGATGAGAGAGTGAGATACAGGGTTAGCAAAAATTAAGAAATACTTTAGGAAATTACTGCTGCGCGCAAGAAAGGAACTACATTCTTGTTCCACCCAGAGTACTTCAATTAGCCCCCCGTACAAAGCCACGATGGCATGCCAAAATTCGGATGCGTCAGAAGGGAAATAAAATTTATGAAGTGTGTAATGATTTACGCAATTAAATTTCAGTTCTAATTTAATATATTTCTATAGAAAAGCATGTATCCCTAGTAGCAAAATTTAAATTTGCCACAATATTTTTAGTACTTAAAACAGAAGAATCAAAGTAACTAGTAATTAATACAAAATCATTGGTAATTCGTTTCAATTTGAAGTTACTAAAATAATGCGGGAAATTTAATTTTGTACTAGGGTAGCAGTAAAGCGCTACAAGTGTTGGAACACAGAAATATTTTACATATCAGCATTTCCTCATTCCAACGTTTACTTCATCTTTTGGGATTTAAGTTTAAAAAAGTTGATAACCACAGAGCCCTTATCCAGAAGAATGACATTTCTGCATTACGATTTTTCTTTTTAAGGAAGTACAACTAAATGTTGACATCACTTCAAAAGAGATGTATCGTATTCCAGACGAAACCTTGGTATTTTCAAAGGAAAGTCAACAAAATCCGTGCAGGATGACGTACATAAGAGTGTTTCGAAACCCAGTTATGATGGTAAACGATATATCTGTGGTTACATGCAGGTACAGAGGTGGCTTTGTACAAAACGCAAAACTTGATATTTACATCAAATCAAATACGGGTGATTACCACGGGGGATATGAAATATGATATATACAAAGTTAGTTGTAACTACAATTAATCCACTATTTAGAAGAACCAGCAATGTTTTAATGGACAATGCTCCTATCATAGTTTCTAATGGGAAGTCGCCAAATCAAAGTTAGACCAAAGGAAACATTATTGCGTGGCTAAATAACAATAACATTTTCTATGAAAATATACGAATAAGAGCGAAACTACTGGAAGGTTAATTGATGAATTATTCGTGAGCACCATGACATGCAGTTATGTTAAGAATTCCTCCATATATGAGGTTTCATCTTATTCAAATTGTAAGCGCCACAGTGAAGGATGTTATAATAAGAATATTGGTCGAGATGGTATGGCGGTTAGACAAGTATTCCGACAATTGGCAAACTGCAACTTTGGCAGCCTGTACGGCCAACAGTCTAGCAAAAAAATTAATATTTACTTACCCAACCAAGAGAATGATTAAAGAGTTGGGGGAACATGAAGCAAACGAGAAAGATTTGTTCTACGGTTAACGTGGATCAGAAGATGAGAGCGAAGACACAAATTAAATATATTTTTAATTGCACCATTTTTTTTTTTTTCATTTAATATTGACATATTTTAATTTAATTTTCTGCGTATTATGTTTTCTATGTACTATTGTTTGTTACATAAAATAAAGACGCCATCTTTCGTTTAAATAATCATTAATAACGTATTGCTGTGGCAACCCATTTACGCGAGTGTATTATTCGTGTTGCGTATTTGAATTTGCTTTAAAAACTGCAAATTATTATATATCGAGAGAATTCCTAATAATGTTTATTTTCGTGTAAATTATAGTTAAAGAGTTAATTGGTTTAATTATTTAAATTTAAGTGTTAGTTTTTTTAATTTAAACTCTATCAATTGTTGTCTAGCTCGCTAGTTTATTTCAACGCCTATTCTACTTGATTTTGTCGGTGAATTGACCACGACTGCGTTGTGACGGCGACGGTTGAGATTTTATCAGCAGTTCCTTGGTAGACGGCTAGCGTGAGTACATGTATTTTAACATTCTTTGCAAGCCATTTGTATTTAATTATTATCGCAATTTTGATCGCGTTATTTGTTTCTATTCTTGTACCATCAAAAAATTCGCTTCAGATAAATTGTATAATTTATGTCTGTGACCTATAGATAAAGATCATTATTATTTTCGTGCAGGGAAGATAGATTCTTAGTTTTAATTCTCTCATGACAGGTGGCAAAGAATTATTTTTTTCCGTTTTTCTGAGTTTTGCTGTTTCATTTTTATTTTATTAATCACCTCGGGTTGGGTGAATAGAAGCATTTGGGGTTGCATGTAAATTTTTCTCTTTGTTATTTACTGAATTTTTGTCCACGTTTAATTTCAGTTTGTGTTTAATTTGTTACCACGTGATGATTTGAAAAATATATGGATTATCTTCCTGGACAACTGAATCTGTGCTTTGATATAAGAAATACATTTGTTCCTATGTAATTTAGAATCACGTGTTAGTTTTTAATTTACAGCCCAGAACTCTCTGGTTCACGGTTTTTTTTTCTGAAATTGTAATAACTTTTTTCTTTTTTTTTTTTAAATAATAAATTTTGTTGTTAATTTCTTCGCTGGTGTAAAAAAATTCTGTTCTTATATTTTTATTTAAAACCTTTTCAATTTTTGGGTAATTAAGAGAGTCTGATTTCATTCACTCACAATTTACTTGTTGTGCGTTAGATTCAAGTTTAATCGCGAGGTAAATCTGAGATATTGTCTTTTGCGCCCCTTTAGCAATTTATCGTATGGCTTAGCTAATTTTTACTTGTCCTTAAGTCATTGTTTAAAAATTATTACATTTTCAATTCCAGTCAGTCACAGCAATATTAAATCTAACACACTTTTATAGTTTGCCTTGACATTTCTCTACATTTTGATTATTAAATATGTAGGTTTTTGATATGAAAACTATATTATGTATTACAGTGATGCATTATTTCAATGAGAAAACATTTAATACTAAGCTTCAGAGCCTGATCACCTCTTTTCCATAAGTCAAAATTACGGGAGGTCAAGCGCAATTTCCAATAGAATACTTCCACTTATAAGACCTATTGATTGCAATTACTCAAATTGTTTCTAAAACGCAACTAAGCCAAGCCTTTTATTTCACACGTTGCATACGTTACAAACAACTATGACGTAACTACAAACATTCGTGATTTCCACTGTATGTTATTACTTAGTACATTTAACAAATACGGGTAATAAATCATGATATTTTAATATCTAGATATAACTCAATGTGCTATAATAATAAATTATGATTACATGCACATCAAATTTGATATCTATTCTTAAACACTAAAAATGCATTACCCAATCTCCTTATTTATTCGCATTTTATTTGTTGCAGGCTATATGCACCAATGCATCATACGCCATCGATGATAACTTCACGATAGTGGAAGATTCCGTTGAAGTACCAATGGTTGCAGAAAACGACTCCGAACAGGTAATTAAAATCCCCTTTCCCCTCTTGATCAATATTATAATCAACATATCGATTTCCCCAAACTTGCAACTCGCTGAAAAGCACATAGCAAATCGAAAAGGGAAAATAAGTTTAGGAGCGTTTTTTTTTTTTACTTTTTACACAATCCCAACTGTAAAGAGTATTGACCCACAGCACACAGTCCTGGATACGGGCGAACTTAGATGTAGGAACTCGTACGACGCGGCCTGGTATCTGATCTGCTAAACTTTTACCGTTTTGCGGATTGGTTTCCTTGTTCGTCGATTTGGTGTGCGGATAACCGGCACCGAGTAGTCTTGGTAGTGATTCTCAGATTAGGACCGAATTCCTTAATGTTTAATCTGGTTTAAGTCGTAGAAACATGAAGATTAAAGTAACTCGAAGCGGAGCACGATATATTGTATGAAGATTCCCCGAAATATCTCCCGGGGAATTCCTTGTTTCTTAAAGGCGAAAGTTTATATTTTGTTAAAATTATTGCATGTAATTATCATAAGGATAAGAGTCTCAGCAACTAAATTAAATTTAATAATAAAAGACGTGATATTTACACCACAACTTTCAGTATTATTAACCACTAAAAAAAAATTAAATTGAAGCTCTAAACTATGGTAAAGTTATTGCATAGTTGGCCTTTATTTATTAGAAGATAAATAAATAAATAATTTCCGTTGACATAAAACTAAAAAAAATACTGTACATCAGTACAGTATACTAGGACCTGAACGTAATTGAAACCATAAAGGGCAGTTTAAATGAACAGTAATGGATACTGCTCCCTGCTCTACACACTGAACCCCTAAATAACTTACACTGAGAAAAAAATTTAATAATCATAAATAAAAATATAATTGTCATAAATAAAAAGTTCAGCTGAATAGGGGACAAAACACAAATTACTTAAGCACTAGTAAAAAAGAGATCCTAAACACAGATACTAACAAGAAGCATCTAAGTACTTACGATTGTTTCATAACCAGTAACTATGAAGTTTACTGTGATCAATTGAACTGAAGAGTTAAATCAAGAAGAATATAGAGTTGCAATAAGAGTAAAAAGATTTGCTCATGTCAAGGATATATTGGCTATGAGTGAACTATTCTACAATGGCTATCCCACCTTCATTTTAACCTCAATTATGCAAGCTAGTTGGATTACTTGTGATAGGAAACAGTATAATTAATGCACGTTCAGTAAATACCTGATATATAAAAGGTATGGTTTGCTACAATATACAAATGCTTACTTTACATTTGTTGTTCACTGATGGTTAGCGTACGAACTAAGGAGGTTTAGTAAATATTTATTAAATAAGTTTAAGTGTGTGCTCTGTGTGAATAATGATAAAGTACAAAAAAAGCTCAAAAATCTTCTATTTATTTATGAACCGCAACTATAAGTAAGCGTACCGAGCAATGCTAATTTAAAATTGTTTGCAATGATTTTAATTATATTTCAGTTCTGAGTTCATGCATTATAATCGAAGTTTTGTGGAGCTTAAACTCGCATTTAATTTGCTAAAGATGGTTACATAATCTTATTACTGAAGAAAAACAAGCAGTTTATTAGTATAGTTTTATTTGTAAGCACACACAGTGACTACCTGATATGAATGTAATGTAATGTTTAAGCTACATAATAACAACAAAGAACAAGTAAAAACGAATAACCTGAACAGACGTTTCAAAACAAGCTTTACAAGAATAACAATTACGCCAACTGATTGAATTGGAATCTTATACAACTTGCCGATACTCTTAAATGTTTTATTATTCTATATATTGTTTATGATAATGAGGGTGCATTCAAACGCATGATCTACGTATGTTACCTATGTAAAATTCATTTAAGTAGTGAATTTGAAGCGCCCAAGATGAAAGCAATTCTTCTATTTCTAACTTCAACACATGTATTATCGAGTATTAATAAACAAAACATCTTTATTAAGCACGGGAGATTTATCCGTCTATTGCGTGTCGTGATTCAACACTAGTTATGACGGTTATGCGTAAAACTATGTAAGCGATACCACAGAGATCCCCGTTAAAAACACATGACTGCAGGCAAAACTCAATTATTTCGTTATAGTTGGCTGGCAAGTTGCTACTTATTTACGAAAATTCATTAGTTTTAATAGCAATTAGTTATTATTTTTTTTACTAAGTACTATGCCTGTAGTTAGATACATCCAATAGTACAAGTAATACGTTATTTATCACCATTACAACAGTTTGTTGATATTTTACACAATATTTGTCAGTACGCTGTATAATAGCCGTTGATAAGAGCACTATTACAGTAATAACTTGCATTCAGGAAACTGGTTTTAGTTGCAGGTATTTAATTGAGAGAATATCGTTGCCAGTAAAACTTTATCTATGGTAAATGATTTTATCAAGTAAACACTTTACTTAACCCATTTTTCTCAGTGTAAATAAAGCGATTGAAACAAAATATCTACGTTTATAAGAACCATAACTAACTAAACTAATTTAAATTTTGTGACATCCACGCTCCCATTAGTTATATTCCCAATTAACAATATTAATAATTAAAAAACAAGAATAAAAACAATGCAGGCAATACTTAATAAACGTATTAATAAATAATAAACAGTAACTACTGAAGTGTGAACAACGCAAAGCCCGAAGTTCACCTGGCAATCGATTATATTGTGAGTATACAGAAAATGTGAATTATGTACATCACAGCGAAATGTTATTTTGCTTAAAATATACGCCGGACACTTATTTACGAAAATTTTATGATAACGGCACAGGAACGCAGAAGAATTCTATTGCGCATATTCAACCATTTCAACTCAATTAACTTGTATGAAATGCTGTCATATTTACGAATTCCAAAAATGTATCTCATACAAAAATTCTGCAGCCACCATATCAACCGTATCAAGACAAGGACTATAAACCCCTGCACAATATTAAAAAATGATAAAACCATGTTCCGCATAAGAATGTCTTCAACCTCAATTTCGCTGTATTTATGTTTAACGTTATCATAATTTTAAACTTATCTTTTTGGTAAAATTTTTACACGATATTTTATTAATTTTGTCATTTTGTTATTTTGATATCATTTGTTTCATTTTCTTCAATATATTTTTGTTAAAATTACCATTTCTTTTATTTCACTAAATGTTAAGTTCAATTTGTACCCTCTACAAATGTTTGGGAGAGGAAACCTTAAACAGAGAGACGACGATATTTTACGACGAATTTTGACAATCTTTAGGCAAATAACGCCCTTGCTTCGACTAACTGAGAAAGAACACCGTCTTTGGTTATAAATTTATAAACAAAAATATAAAATCTCAAACGGTCTACCTTAGTAGTTTCAATCACCCTAAACTCTCTTCGTAATTTTCTAACTTAAAACCCAGCACAGTAATAAACATTTTCATGAACAAGATTAATGTATAATGCTTCCATAGCAAATGACAATTTTCCCAGAATTTTTAAGTAATTTAAAAGTAACTTCAATAGGAAAGCGTAAAAAACATAGAGTTTTAAAAACAAATACTCTTTGTTTATCTATGCGAAATAACAAATTACAAATTATGGACTTAATCCACTAAGTTTTTTATGCGCAATTTGCATACGAAATGTCCATCATCGACGTGATAATACCTGGCACAATAACGCCTTTATGCTAGCCCATGCCCGCTCTCGCGATGAGATTGGTTTAATACCTCTAATTTGCTTGCACGAAAATACGGAAAAATATTAAATTACAGAGATTATTTCTAATGTGTGTACATAATTTAATTTGTATAAACTGGGAACTCGCGATGTGTGCGTGTTTCACGAGTGTGTCACGTATAATTGCATAGAATGAAACCGAATAACTGCTAGTTCCTTTAGAATTTGTTAAATTAACAGGTGTGTCTTTGGGATTCATTTATTAGCATGTCTTTAGATACCGGTGTAAGGAAATCCGTTTTGTAGATGATCAACGCTATCAGAGATCTGCATAATCAGTATGGAGTTTAAAGGTTTGGCGAAGTATTTCGGCTTGCACAAGGTGTTAAAGATAATGTGTTACGATTCCTTAAGCAACGCAGTGTAAAAGTCACCAAAACAATAACTAAACCACTGGACCCTTTTCAAAAATTATTTGATAAATTAAAGGAAAAAAAAACAATAACCTCCTGTAAAAATGTTTATAAATATAATAAGTAAAATAAACGCAATCAGAGACCTTTATAATCAGTACGGAGTTTAAAGATTTGGCAAAGTATTTCGGCTTGCACAGGATTTAAAAAAATAGATAATTTAAGCAAGGCAGTATAAAAGTTACCAAAACAATAACCAAAGCACTGAACTCTCTTCAAAAATTATTTTATGAATTAAAAAAAAAAACAATAAATTCCTGTAAGAAATTTATAAATAAAATAAACATAATTAGAGACCTGTGTAAATAGTGCGGAGTTTAAGGATTTGGCGAAGTGTTTCAGATTGCATAGGATATAAAAGAAAAGTTATCAAAACAATAACTAAAGCACTGGACCCTCCTTTAAAAGTATTTCATGAATTAAAGGGGAAAAAAACAATAACTTCCTGTAACAATGTTTTCCAAGAAGTGTGAGGTTAAGAAGTCAAAAATTGACAATCCTGTGTCATCGACATCGTTTGCTTCTACGTCACGCTCATTGGAATTACAAAGTTTAGTAGATGCTGTAGATTCTTTTTCTGATAATATTTATACAGGATTTTTCTGAAATAATAGCGCAAATTGTTAAGGATAACATAGTTCATTAATCTAAATTTAACTATAGTATGTTTTTGTTCCTAGCTATTAAAATGTAATTTCATTTTTAAAACCCATACTAATATTTCTGTACATTTAGTCATCGAAGCAGACCGCTATTCTTTTTACTCGTCGCCAAGTTAGGCGTTAGGCTATTTAACAAATAACCGAAGCCCGTCTGCAATATCAGCGGTACTAAACTATACAGGGTGTATCAAATAAAAAAGTAAATTTTGCTTGGGTGTTAACTACACGACATATAAAACACAAACCAGCCGAAACCGGATTTCACCATTAAGGAATAAGGAAAAAAGTAAAATTTAGAGCCAAAAAATTCTTTAGTCCGGGCCTTATGCAAGGAAACGTCATGTTAAGCACCGCTAAACGTGGTATTATGTATAATACCTTGTACTCATTTCGTATTATTCTTAATGGTATGCCGTAAGTTCATTTAGGTCATTTCTGAATAAATACACGGCCAATCGTTTTACCAGTGTGCCCTTTGTAAATATGCAAATACTGAGTTCATTTTTAAATTTCTTCTTTTTATAAAATAAACATTCTTTTTTTGTTAAGAGCATTCTACCTAAGTCTACAAGTATTATTTTTAAATATCCTGATAAGTACGTTCGAGTTTCACCAGATTGTGCGACTTCAGTAGTTACAAAAACCGTATATTTTTTCTTTTTGCTTTGTCGTAATCACGAGTTAGTTGTTAATAAACGGTTACACATGAATTCTGATTTATTTCTTTTGGATTTCTATTTAATCCTATAACGCAAAATGAATTGAATCGAATTACACAGAAATTAAAGTAGATACAGAAAATTTTGCAACACGCGCCTTTTTACTATGATATCGCGCGAAAATGAATCTATACATTTCCGGCGCTTTTTGCGATGCATTCAAGCTTCGATTTTCTTGTATATAAAATCGATGATGGTCTGAAAAGGATCGTTTTTTCGAGACGGGAGAATTTCAATAAATGTTCGAAGTGGCTTGCACACCAAGCGGGCGATTCCACACAAACTAACAGGGTTAATGCTGAATGATAGTGGTATGTGGGTGGTATACTCGGGACAGCATTTTGGTTTGGGCCACAGGCGCGGCTCTAGGCCACGGGATTTATTAAATATTTTTTTTAGCGTTAATGCTAGATTCGCTGTGCATTAAGACTTTTTGATTGTATATGATTACAGCTGCTACATATTATTATATTTACCTGTATATCTGATACACTCTGTATTTAAGGGTAACTTCAAAAATTTACGTATTGGTTCCCTCAATTGTTGGAACTTTCTCGCTTAGAGATAATTACATTATTTTTTTAATGATCTCTCTATGTCTAAAGAAGGTGACAACATCTAATTTACACCCTGTATATTAATCTTTTTTATTAACTATCTCTCTATGTAATAAAATTAAATAAGTGGTAATAAATTCGTGTTGTTATTGTTGCATTTAATTAAGACTGTATGTATGTACGAATTTTAACGGAAATTGGTAAATTGCTATTTTCCGCAGTAAAGTTTGGAACATATATATATCGCATATACAGAGGTTTTACTGTATATTGTCTGGTGTGTAGTAGCTATATTTGATAAAAAAAATCATGAGTGCCCCCAGAACGCAGCATCAAAAGACATTTTTGAAGTATCCGCTTATATTAAATGTAAAATCACCATCGACAAATCTACAACATACTACAAACTTAGAGGAGCAGGGCACATAGGTTGACCAAAAAGCCTCTTTTATTATTTTTCTTCTTAACAATTATTTTCTTGAACACTATAGACATTGCAAAGTTAAAACTGCCTGAGATTCAATATTATGTATACATAAAGCTACTTTACAAAAAAAAAATAGCGAAATCCGACCTTCAAATAAAATAAAAATAACGGTGATTAACACAATACTCAAACCTATACTGACATGTGGTTAGAGTTGGGCAATTGTCCGGCGGAGCAGATACGTATTGCGACGCGGGCCTCAAGTAATGTAACATAAATAAAACAGATCAATCGTATTATTGTAATTTAGTATGTATTTATAAAACATAAGTCATATTAATAGAGTTGTGCAAATTTTCCTTAGGGACAAAATCGGACAAAGCGGGCGAACAAACGGGCCAGCTTGCCATGTATTCGCATTTTATATCACTATATATTTAGATAAAATAAAAAAAATTACATTTTATAAGAAAAACAGGCACTCTTGTTACTGACTTGCAACTCTACGGTTCATCTGCTTTATTGGAGTACATGAGTGAGAGCGCACGTTTTGAATACGTACCTGCCGCGCCGAAAAATTTGCCCAGCTCTACATATGGTTATGAATGTTGGATCTTGAAAAAAGCCGAACTAGTGCTCGACCCTTCATTTAACTTCACGTATGGCAAAAACTGCCGATTGCTCTTTTCGGAGCCGACCGAGCCGAGTCGATTCAGTGCGCGTTCTGCTTTACACGAAGAAATTGAATAAAAAATGAGAAAATAAGAGATGAGATTTGGAAGTAAAACCTATTTTAGAAAGTATCTGTGGAGAGATAGAAACTAAAAGCAGAGCGAAGCATAAGATAGGTCAATCAAATAAGGTTTGAAGGCGCAAATTCTATTCTGAAATGAGACAAATGGAATAGCAAAAAACAAGAAAGGTTTGGGATTAATGTCGATTATTATAATTATTAGTCTAATTTTAAGGGCAAAATAAGAAGAAAAATGCTATAATCTTTCCGAGAGCTCATGTCTCATATGACTGCCACAAAAGAAAAAAAACTTATGTTTTCTGTCGTTTCATTTATTCATATTATTAATACACTTTCCAAAATAATAATGAAATACACTTAGTTCTAATCAAAGCAGGCAAATAAAAAACAAAAATTCATTAGGCAAATGCACCAACTTTCCGCATAAAATTTATCGAAAGGAAAAATGATAAAGTTCTTCTTTTCGACAGTATTACGGCTTTACATAAGCTTTTTATGTATTCGAACGTTTAGGCATGGTTTAATATCGCGTTTTATGAATCGATGACCAGGGTACTTACGAAATATTACAGTCGAAGTTCCGTAACTTTCGGACCCAGCGCCATAAAACGTACAAGAACTTAGTCGTTTTACGTTACTGCAGCGGGGCGCCTGAAATTGATTTCTCTTTAGAAAGTATTTACATATTTTCCTCGCGATATGGATGTTCCAGATTCACCTGAAATACTAAGTAGGGGCGACCACGAACCCACTCGCGGGAGAGCTGGGTGAAAAGGCGGGGAAAGTTTGCGAGTTTGTAAAGGGTTTCTAAGAGGTTGGGCTACTTAGAAAGTTAAAAAGCGGTGAGGATCAGAAGATTTTTTGAACTCTAAGCTGAGGAATACTGCAATTAATTCTACTGCGAGCTTTAAAGATGGGGGAAGTTTAAAAAAGTAATTTTGCTTATTCAAATTTGAAAATGATCCTATTTCGAATTTAACGAAAAAAATTGTTTTTCTAATAAATTAATTACATTAAAGTTGTAAATAATGCAATCAATATATGCTCAACAATGGGATGGAAATTGATTCAGGAAGGTAAACGCACTAACAGTCCGGGGATCTAGGAAATCAGGGAAAAGCATGCCTTTTTTGTTTCTCGCTTACATCTCCAAAATATATGTTTGAAGGGCAATAATGAGGTTATATAATAAGATCTATAAATATGCAGTTTCCTAACTCATTTATTTTACTACAAGTTTCTGCAACCAGCTTCGGTTTAACAAACTTTCATCAGGCAGATTTTTACTATGTAATGATCGGAAAAATTAATAAAACGCAAAACCACGTAAGTAGAAGGGTTGTGGGGTCACCGCAGGCGAACCTTCTCCGGTGACTTCCACTTCTTATTAGCTCGCAATAAGTAGTTATATACTGGTATTTGCGCGCTAATAAGAAGTTTATCAACTATTAGGCTCCGCATAAATGAAGATGTAACTCCCCCTTGTGGGTATCCTCTGGTTGTACTAATCGAGATGGTCTTATATTCCACCTGATGTGCTTTCATCGACCACGTAGGTAAGTACTTTCATGACAGACACACGTGGAATTTTGCCAAAAACACCATCTACGTCTAAAAAGCCGCACACTACGGTTTCTTTATTCATCAGTGCATCTTCAATGCAGTCTATCGACTTTGCTAATGCAGTCTCAGTGGTTTTCTTCATTTGAAAGGCGTGCTGACAATGGTGTAGCGGCACGCGCTCTAAGATATCTGTTCTGGTGTAATTATCAACAATTGGTTCCACCGTTTTCACAGTAATAACGGGAGACTTTGGCCCTTATTCGAATCATGGCTGCTGAAACTTTTTCCTACCCTTTTTAAAGTAAGATTCAAGCAATTTCGTCTACTCCCATTTCTTGCCTTAAGTATAATAAATAATAACAATAATACCTATATTTGTCCAACAGAACATGCCAATAACAGGACAAAATAATATAACAAGTACCATATATAGTGTAGTAAAAAAAAATACGAATTATTCAAAAACATTAAATAAACAAATTCTGAGACAGTCTATTGCCCTTAATTGTCATGTGTGTAAGTAGTGCTCGCCTGAGTATATTGGACCTTGCAAAAGATATCTTAACGACATCAAAACAAAGAGTATTATGCGTAGGTAAGACAAAATTAATCTGCGAAAGCACAGCAGGGCAATCAACATCATAACAAATCAACCGTTCCAAAAAACTAACACTAGCACTTGTCCTTCTGCTCTCCAAAGAAAAGAAACTATGTCTATTAAGTAGATCAGTATAATCCACTCCATTTGGTGGATAGACAGGATCAATTTTAAATGATAAATATTTAAGGAATCTCCTTTGAATTTTTTCAATTGCCAATTTCTGAACGGTGTATTGTGGATACTAGAGCAGAGAGGCATATTCAAGCTTAGGTCTAACAATAGAGTTAATTAAAGTTTTTAAAACAGTAGGCTCAGTAAACAATCTGCAGGAACGAATCAAAAATCCCAAACTTTTGAAAGCAGAATTTACAATTTCATTAATATGATTGTTAAATGTTAACGCGGAATCAAAAAGAACCCCTAGATCCTTGTAAGTGGAATGCCGAGGAATTGGTAGCCCATTAATACCGTAAGGATACGTTATAAAAGTATTACTTTTCATATAGGACACCATGGCGCATTTGTCAACATTAAGGTGCAATTGATTTTGATTACACCACTGATATATGATGTTTAACTTGTTTTGAAGTAGAACACAGTCAGATATAGATGAAACTCTGGTATAAATTTTTAAGTCATCAGTATAAGCAGCGAAATTACCGTCAAGTGAAGTTAATAAATCATTTATGTAAATATTGAATAAAAGGGGTCCCAAATGGGATCCTTGCGGGACACCTGCACTGACAACGAAGGAACCGGAGTTAAAGCCGTTATAAGAGACATAGCATGTACGATTATATAAATAAGACTCAATCAAATTCGTAACTTGAGGCATAAAGCCATTGTCTGATAATTTTTTAATCAATAAAGCATGGTTAATAGTGTCGAACGCTTTTGTAAAATCCGTATAAAGAACATCGACCTGTTGACGATTATCCAGGGCTTCACAAACAAACTGTGTCACTTCAATTGAATTAGTTGTGGTTGATTTCCAGATATGAATCCGTGTTGGTGTATTGACAAATATGGTTTGATCATGAAAGATATCTGATTGTATAAAACACATTCAAAAACTTTTGCAAAGTTCGATAAAATGTTAACTGGCCTATAATTGTGCATATCAGATTTGTCTCCCTTCTTAAACATAGGGGTCACTCTGGCTATTTTCCACAAATGAGGGAACACACCGGTACGTATTGCTAAATTAAAGATGATAGAGAGTGGTTCAGAAAAAATAACTGCGCAGTCTCGTACCAGAAATGCAGGTATATTATCATGACCCATGGTCATATCTGCACTAAGTTTTTTAATACTGGCTTGAACATCATTAGATGTAATAGCAGAAAATAAAAGGGGTAGTGAGTTCATATGAAAAGGCGTTACATTATCTGAGAGATACTGTGCGTTCCGATATACTGTACGTTCTGATGTACTGTTGCAAAAAAAGCAAGCAAAGTTATTAGCTATTCCAAAAGGGGTATTTACAACTACGTCGTTATAATGCATTACACCAGGTATTCTAGAAACACCGCTTTTATTGTTCATCAACTACCAAAAAAGTTTGGGGTTGCGAGACATATTAGTTTCCAGTCTACTTATATAAAGTTGATATGCCGCCCGGATCTGGCTTTTAACCAACGCGCGTAATCTCCTGTATTCACCATGATAAATTTCGCTTTTAACATTTTTCCACTTTTTATAATAATAATTCTTTAAGCCTAATGTTTCTTATAATGTTGCAGTCATTCCAAGGAGTAAAGTTTCTACGTATTGATCTGACAGTGGGCACAGTTCTTTGTAAAATCTGATTACTAATGGTATAAAATGAAGTTACCGCCTCATTAACATCAAAGATATTATGCACGTCTATAATTATATCTAACATTACCAAAAACGAGTCACCAAGGTTAGAAAAAAATAAATCTAGTAAATTATTATTACAATTTAAAACTTGATTGTGCTGCTTAAGATCTAAAGCATGCATAAAATTCAATAAAATATTGCTTTTCTGGTCAAAGATATCAGCAGAATTAAATTTAGGACAATTAAAGTCGCCACAAATCAAAAGCTTCATTAAAAGTGGACAATGTTCCATAAAAGACAATTAATAATACATCTAACAGCTGCTTGTAAAATTTGACCAATTGTAAGTTAAATAAATATTTATACATAACACATTCTTCTAGATAATTTTATACTACACTTTGGAAGCTTTTCTTTGAGCTTGTTACATATCTAAACAAAATCTTATAGAAAAAAAAACGCTTCCTAACGTTTTCCAAGACCTCCCAGATATCGCGTCACTATTCAGCTTGTTATCTCTACAAATATTTGCAGCGAAAAGTCGTCTAGCCACGGAAGAGTGTTTCGCTGAAGTGACGTCTGAAAAACTAACCGGTTTCCATCACCAACCGCTCGCTGGCAATTATGCTCCGCTATAATAAATTCAATTTCCTATCTGCAGCATACCAGCGACCTTCGTGCACTTTAAGTAATGAAAATATATCATCATCGCTCTAGGAATTTAATCAATAAGGTGTGAGCTGGAATGCTGAAATTAAACTTCACGTCGCCGTGTCTTGGAACAATATTTTCGCAGTCGGTGCTTTAAACTACTTCGGTCGCGTTGAGAACTTGCATTACAACCTTTTACTTATAAAATAACAGTAGACCGGTGTATACACAGAATGAATAGGCACAAAATACAAAAAATGTAATAATGAAAAACGTTATACAGGTGACAGAAAATTACTGGAGTTTTTTCATTAATTTTTTCCTGTTTATACGCTTACTGGAT
Source organism: Protaetia brevitarsis (assembly GCA_004143645.1). Lineage (NCBI taxonomy): Eukaryota > Metazoa > Arthropoda > Insecta > Coleoptera > Scarabaeidae > Protaetia > Protaetia brevitarsis. The sequence goes on along the minus strand of RXPK01001703.1, from coordinate 28,419 downwards.
GGTAAGAGAAATTCAAGATCGCGTATTCTATACTTTGATAAACATCCATTGAAGAAAATAACTGTCAAAGCGATCTTAAATGTGAAATAAATTGTAATAAAAGACAATAAATATAAAATAAATTTCTCTAATGCAAGTTCAAACTCACTCGGTTTTAAACCATAGATTATTCGTAAAAATTGTTTTTTCTAAAATAAAATCTCTTGTTCTAAAGTTGGTGTTTCTTAATAAAGCTGACCATACTTAATTCTAGAGGAAATCTTAGTAGATAGTATAGCATTTTTAATACACTTGTGCAACAACTTTGCCTTAGATGATACAAGAAGTAGCTATGCAGTAGTAGTTGAAGTTTTACATTCTCCATGTTTGTAGCCATCTTCTAATTTATTAAATGATTGATTTGTTGGAAATATTGGCTCAATAAAAACTAATTACATGTGGCAAGACGTTTTGACAAATTTATTTGTACTTTTCAATTGTTTAATATTGTTCGATGATTCTAATTACAAAAAAAAAATATATTTATGTATAAAATGTATAATAATGACGTCATTGTTATTTCGTGAGTAATTACACATTAAAATTAAGTACTTAAAATACATTACAATTTAAAAAGGTCTGTCAAGATCTTTTATTTTTTGGTGAGCGGAAATCGGTTGGCCCCTAATCATGGATTCAAAACGCTTTGGAAGTGTCGGGCGTTATTCCAACTAAAACCCATCTTCTACCTTCTCTGACATCTAGAAATGTCGTTTGTCATAACGTCGAGATGCCAACGGTATTTCTCATAAGTTTACAATCGAGTTACGGCTGTCTAACGTCATGATCCGCTAGCCTCTCTCTTTCCTCTACTTCTTTGGTCCTCATTATATCTGTTATTGCTGAGGTAACTTCTTTCCAGTTCTTCTTGCTCTTTATCATAGCTGTTGTTAGGTTTCCAGAGACAACTCCCTTCCTAGTTTCTCATCAAAGGTCATCTCTGCCAGATCGAAATGGTTGGGATCAAGATTTTACTCCATTGAGCTTTGAATTTGTTGTCATTACAATATTTTTGTTATCTATCCATCATATTATTTTCCGCTTCGCTTCTAGCCTCTTCTCTCCCATGTTGATATATGTACGTTCTCCCTTACACAAGAAAGGCGTTATAAGGCATATACCAAATAATTGCGTTTACCTTTTGCTGCAAGGTATTACTCTCAAAATTATTGAAAATTTATATAATTATAATTTCTTCTGAAATTCCTGTAATTTCAGCAAAAATGCTGGCATTTTTTTAAAAATATATCAGCGTATTTCTGTCATTACTGGTTTAGGCTTTCTAAACTTTTCCAGTATGGTTCTCTTTCTTACTTCAACTATTTCTTTGTCCTCTGCCTTGACTTGCCACTGTTTTACTGATAAATGATAAGCAATATCCAGGAGACACTCAAACATTCATATCTAGGCGTGGAAGTACGGATATGCCACTCTGAACAAATTCCAGGATGACTTTCAAATTTAGTACTTAGTCAGTTTTGTTCATTTGAGTAGATTTAGAACTTATGTTTAATAGTTAATTCTTTTTCTTGAAAAATGCTTTCAGTTGGTTACGACAATGAAATATTGCCCACAATATGCTGCCTTTCTTCTTGAATAATTAAGGTCGATTCCTCTGCAAATTTAAATCGTATTGGCCAACAATATCGAAGATGGTCGCTAATTTTGCCAAATTACCTTTCTTTCAACCATCATACAATACATTTGAACTGGGACAAGGAAAGCGATAAAAAATGCTAGCATGGAAGTACTCTTCCCCAGAATCAATTTTTTGTATATATCTGAAATATCCGCGAGTTCCGTCATTTAAATACAGTAATAATATCTGACAGCTGTTCCGTATTTACTTTATATCATACTTATCTAACTGAAGTTCCATTGCCGCCATAATGTCACTCACACTTGTATTACTGAGATAGCATCTTTTTTGCCTCAAATACTATCGTAAGGCGGATATATATTCGCATGCCTTTCTTTTGCTTGTATCTGATCATACGTAATTTTCCCTTGACTGACAGAAAATAAGATCATGTACTTTGTAATGCAACAACGATGTTATTAGAGGCAACGAAGTTATTTATGTATATAGAGTTATGGCTGTCTAATTACATGACCCGCTTGTCTCTCTCTTTCCTCTACTTCTTTGGTCCTCATTATATCTGTTATTGCTAAGGCAACTTCTTTTCAGTTCTTCTTGCTCTGGAGCCGAAAGCCCCGAAAGGAGAATAACATTACCATTGATATCCAGTCATATGACCGTGATGGAACATAAAGCCCCAGACCAAACGTGAGTCTCAAAGCTGTTCATCGCAGGTAGCACTTCTTTCGACATTACCAAATCGAAAATAGTAAAATCCATTAACGAATGGATACACAACAAGTCCAAAAATCAGTGCCAGATGTCATTAGAGCAAAGATAGTCGTCAAATTCTTTAAGAGAGCTAAAACCTAAATATGCAAGAGGCCTACTGAGTAAAGATATGGAAACTATTAAAATGACAGTAGGTTTCCTAACTGTTCAGTCTAGGCTAATTAAGCATATGCATACCATACCTGGTAAAGAATGCCATTTACTGATTCTGCCAAAGGAAAAAGAAACTCATAATTCATGTTCTGTGCGAATTCAATGCTTAGGAAGAGCAAGGTTTCTACAATTGGGCTTGGAAATTCCAGGGCAGACAGGTCGGTGGTCCGAACTGTACTCTAAGATGACAGGTCTAATTAAGAAGGCAAAGCGTCTTCTAGAATAAAGGTGATGACAACATATCTGAAAATGTCGGGCCGATACACACCTTTATAGCTAACCCAATTCCAATTTAGTCTAATCTACTACAATTATTATATATATTATTAATACACATACAGGCTGTCAACGTAGTATACAACTTTGATTACATTCCACTGTAAAGGTAGTTGACGTCACTACCGTTTCGAAACCACGCGGACACAGTGTATAGGAGCCAACTAGAGAATTTAGTAGCAGTATTAATACATCAAACGAAATTAACATCGAATAGCTGAAACCGACGCTCTAACAGATGGATATATTGCTTAATATGATGTGAAATTATATTCTATCATAGCATATATCTTCTGGTATGTTCTATACTGTAGGTCCTATTTTTCATTTCACTATTTTTGTCCTTTCTGGTGATACACTCCGAATTCTTGTCTTGTATATGTGTTTGAAACAAATCAAGTGATTCTTCTAATTTCATTTACATTTCGTTCGATCGTTATTTGCCTTCTGCCTTCATTTTTTTAACCTTATACAACTTTGATACATTAATTAAAAAGTACTGCTAATGCATTCATATACCGCTATTAACTTAATTGATTGAATTTTGTCACAGCTAAATTGGGTTGAGTAAAAATGTTAATATGATTACGTACAGCTAAGAAGAGCTTTTACATTTAATTTACCGAAGAGTTTACTTAGTTTTGGAAATAACTAAAACCACTTAGAGTGAATTTCGTGGTTGTTTCATCAGTTCAAAGCCTTTAATGCCGATCGCGTTTAAGTTAGCGAGGCTTTTGTGCGCTGAAGCATTGTCCCCACTAAGAAAAATGATTGAGTTAATTCAACATATTGGGTTTTGATGTTAGCCCAAAACAAATAGTGTCGAAGAAACGTGTAATGTAATTAAGAAATACTTAGTTATATAAAAGTGTAATTAGGTGTATTAATAGTAAAACAGGAGTTTAGTTTAATCTAAAAGGGCAAGAAAAATTAGGAAGTAATCTCCTGCTTTACTAAAATATATGTTATGTTAAAATTTTTGTTTTGAATTGATAGAGCTTAATGTTGATTTGTGCATTAATACTAATCACTTATTTGTAAAAGTAAATAATTTAAATCGTTCAAATCCATTCTATACATTTCTAAATACCTTTAACAGGATATGCTTCTAATCAATATATAATATGTGCAGATTACATGTAAACTCGCCTCCTCCTGAGTTCGCATCTTCAGCACTACGGTTCGCTTACCCGACCTGTGTTGTATAGATGCTTTTTCAGGGGACAGTGTCCAATTACCAACCCAGTAATGATTTTAATCTCTTTCTTGCTGCGCCTGAATAGGTTACCAGAGAATTTAGCATCTCCATTCCCTGTTAGCGTTTTAGTATGGAGTTGATCTTCAGTCGACTTCCATTTCTTTGTACTTTCTTTATCTAACCAGGTCCAGTCGCCTTCTTGTGGAATCCTTAGTCTCCATACGAGCTCTGGGTCTATGAAGTCTTTTAGAGCATTCCTTGGCTAGTTCGTCGGCTATTATACCCTCATATCCTGGCACCCAAAGAGACACCGTGTAGTCTCGTGCCATATTGAAGGATTGTTTGCAGTCTATAACTAGTTTTGACCCAGTTATAGGGTTCGAGACTGCCTTGATAGCAGCCTGGCTATCAGCATATATACCCTCTCATATAGCCCCTTTTGCATCATTTCTACAAGGGGATGCATACCTCTGCCTAGAATACCGTCTCATGCTTCCCCAGGCTTATGGATATCCTTTGATTGGGGCTCAGTCCACAAATACCAGCTCCTATGCCCTGGCTAGATTTGGATCCGTCCGTGAACCAGTTATCAAAAGCAGTAATATTGCTACGTGCTTGGTCTATATTCGGTATGGAGATTCTCAGTATCAGTGTTGTCTCCAACCCTAGTGTTGAAATTCCACAAGTTGTTGGTTTTCAGTCTAAGGATCGCATTCATAGCCTCCGCTTTTACATAAAGCTCCAGCGGGGGGATAGCCTACAATGGTCTCCAAAAAAGCGGCCCTGTGCTGTCGACTTCACCAGTGATTCCCAGCAATGACTGTCCCTGGACAGCGGTTAGCAGCTTCATTGTGGAGGACACTTCTGTCCTTCTGCACCAGACCACTGCTCCGTATGTTATCGCTGACCTTATCCAGCAGTATATAGTTAATGGATCACCCTCGGCTTTAGTCCCCAAGTTTTACCAGCAACTCCCCTGCAACGCCGGAATAGTTGCGTAGCCCTGATCGTTATTTTGACTAAGTGATTTTTCCAGCTCAGTTTCAGATCGAGTATAACACCTAGATATTTTACTTCTTTGGTTATTGTAACTCCTGCCCAAACAATCTAATGCCGCCTAGCTCATTGAATTTCCTCATATTATACATGTTATAATTTGTTGAAAATTTAAGGTATATAAATTTTTTCAAAAATAGTAATTTCAATCTTAGATGTCCGAGTGACAACGAAAACAATAGCAAAATAACTGACACTTATATGACACATATTTGTCAATAGCCGAAATTGTCAAAGTATCATAAATTACTTCATATTTCATCTACAGTCTTTGCTTCATTACATTTGTTTTATTCAATTTATGACCGCCCTATACAGATCAACACAGGGAAGTACGATAATGAGCAGTAACGTGATTGGCTTACAGCGCTGAGAGGAGAAGGTGGGGTGAGCGCCTTGGTTTTAGTCTGATACGCCGCATCTCCACATACGAACTAATTCATTCGCTTTATTGTATGTTTTCTTTTGATTTTTGCTACAAACTTTTTGATACTGATATTAATACACTAGTAGGTGTAATGGATATTATAAAGTACGTAAATCCAAAAAAAAGGCCAACAATAAGATAATATACTAGCATTTAGTATAAAAATAGACAAACTTAAACTAAATACCCAAACAAAAAAGTAAATTCTTGACTTAGAACTGAGTAAAACAACAGCCAAAATATTGTTCTAAATAAAATAATTTACGTTAGAAAGGAGTAGAAATAAAAAAAAATTACAGATAAATAATATTAAATTAAAATACTTCTAAAATAAAATGGAAACACTTAATTCAGTGTTAAATAAAATTCAAAATTCTTCATAACTTGTAAATAAATAAAAATTTTCTGAACTAAAATAAACTCCAAACTTTTATGCACCTGTTAAGAGTAGGTCTGAAAATTTAAACAAAATTCTTAAATTAAATGTTCGAAACGTCCTCCGTCTACTTCCAATAAACAATAAGCTACCTATTATAAAAATTATGCCTTACGTTAGATAAGACCTCAGGACTAATTGATAATAAGGTGTTCGTAATTTTTAAACGTAATTCATCTAAGTTATGCGCGCGTTGCTCTTCAAATCCGTATATCTGCGATTTTACATAACCCCATAAAAAAAATCATTTGGTGCCAGATCTGAAGATCTGGCAGGCCACGGAATTGTACCTTGCTGTGAAATAATACGGTCTCCAAAGATATTATTTAAATATTGACGCACCGTTGCGCTAGTATGGGCAGGACATCTTGCTGATACCATACATTTTCCATTACTATGTTTGGTGTTCTGCGAACACTGGGAATTATACTATTTTGTATTAAATCCAGGTATTTCTGCGCGTTTAACGTTCCTTCAATAAAAAATGGGCCAATGATATTGTTCCCCAGGATACCCGCCCATACATTTAACTTGTGTGGGTACTGCGTGTGACCAGTGTACACAAGATTTCTGTTTGTTCTCGACCAATAACGCGTAACTGATGGATTATGAGACCCATGCAAATAAAAAGTAGATTCATCCGTGAACAGAATGTTACAAGTGAAATTCTCATTTGCCGCGCACTTCTCAACTATGTTGAGGCAGAATTGTATCCGATCGTATTTATCTTGTGGGAAGATTTCATTCGTTTTTTTTGTATGTGATAAGAGCGGTACTTGTTCTTTTGTAAAATTCTACGTGCAGTTTCTCGCGATATACCTAATTGTTCCCCTATCTGCGAAACTGGTTGGGCATAGTTATTTTCGACACTAGCGCATACCATTATATCACGCTCTTGGTTTGCATTGTTCGGGACTTTTTTATGAAGTGATGGTGAAACACATCCAAATTCCTCAAAATTCGACTTTATGCGATGTATGGTATTGTAGCAAGGAACAGGGCGATTATTAAAAGTGTTTTGAAAGAGACCTACAATAGATAATAAGGAATGACCTTGGTAATACCACTTTATTATTTGCACTTTTTCGTCTTTTGTGTACTCCATCATAACTCTAAACCCCTCAACGACCGATAAGCGACTAATGATTTTCAGTCAAACGCTCGCATATAACTATTTACCTAAGTGCGCATGCAGTTTTACTCACTCCCACTAGCATTCCCCTATATATGCATTATCGTAGCTGGGTGTGTTATAGTGTATACTTAAAATAGATCATGAAAAGATTGGGTTTATTTTATTATTATTCTTTTTAATACAATTGATGTGCTCCTTTTTAAATTTCATCATTATTTGGTCCACCTGTTACTTCTCCTTTTTTTTATATTTAGCAAGTTGTAAGATATGGAACTAAGCAAAAGAATAATTAAAAAAGTTAAGTTGGAAATAGAAAACTTGCGGTCATATTAATGCTACTTAAATTGTCACGCAATCCATCACGTATTTGTGGCCATAATGATTATTTGAACACATGTCGTCGGCATAGCGCCTGACATCTGGTACAAACGTTAATCGCAATTCCAATCCGAAGCTCTAATGAATCACTCACCGATTTATTACCATCATAATATTAATATTCATCTTCTCGTGTATAGAGAATGGTGTAAACAAAAATATCTGAAACATTATCTAAAATCGCTACTTATAAAATTACAGCATATCAACTCCTTATCTAACGTAAATAATTTCTTAAATTAAACTTCGATCGATAACCACTAAAACCGCCCTCTGGAATTTCGCCAAGGCAGAAAAAGAATAAAGCAAAAAAGGGAGGGTATTTGGTGAGAGCGACCACCAAGCAGGCGTCGGATTTAATAAACATTAGACGAAATTGCCGATATCTCGGGAACAGTGAATACTCGAGATCAATAGATTGATCGGGGACATCGTAAAACCGCTCCAGAAGCGAACACTTAACATTATTAATTTTGCAGTGTAAGACTGTGCCCCGAGCTCGTCCACTTCTCTCGAGGGAAGGAACATTGTGATTGTGTACCACTCGTTTCTGACGCTCCTTTTTTTATATTTCTTCCTTCTGGATATATAAAGACAAATATCAAGACGCCAGCTTGAGTTTTCTTTTACTTCCTTCAAGAACTTATATTAAATCTCTAACATGATACAACTACTTATTACAAATTGTAATAATTGTATAATAGAAATATAAAGCTTGTAATACGTCTAAAAAAACACGAGGTATGTCAATAATTATGTGCATCCGAGAAATTGCAATAGACGTTTTGGAGTATTGGTATGGGCTTTTCGCATTCGCAAAAAAATGCGAATATTGCGAATATCGAATTATCCATTTTAACAGGTAACGTTTACCTGTTAAAATGGATAATTTGGAAAAAAAAAACTAATATTCAAATTCATTGAAATCCTAAAACAACCTTTTGAGCACAAATTTACAGTTTACATTATAATAACCATCAATAACCTGAAAACTAAACTTGAATTGACAAGAATAAGACGTAAAAAGTCGAAGCGATCGGTTGTACTTGGCTAGTTTCGCTGCGGTGATGGAGAAATTGAATTTTCTGCGTGTGCTTAATGCAAGTGTTCGTATAGTTGTAAACTGAAAACTAATAGATGACGCTAGTAAAGTTAAAAAGTTAATATTCGCATTCGCATTCGCGAATGTCTAGAGCACATATTCGCATTCGCGAATGTGTAAAATCACGTATTCGTTACATCACTAGTACATACTCATTAAATCGAAGCTGCTGATCCAAATCGATACCAAGAATTTTTATAGAATTTGAGGGGGTTAATCGAACATTATTTATAGATATGTTAATTTTATTTGAAGCCAAGGCCGTGACGCGCCTCCCGCCAAACACAATCACCTTGCATTTGTCGGGATTCAATACATGCTATCGCAGAAACATATTTTCTTTGATGTTTGTGTTGGTGTACATAGAAATGACGATAACTCTCTAAAATGAAGATTTAAAAAAAAATTATTATTTAATTATTATTTCCTGTAATGTACAGGTTAAAAAAAGAAAAACTAAATTTATGATATACAAGAACAGGGGGTGAGAAAAAATGATATTTTTTAGCCCTCTAACCAGCCCGTGGATACGCCACTGTTCTTTTTTCAACCTAAAATGTACGGCTGCTAACAAGGAACGATGTAATTTTTATCCGATCTCCATATCTCTTCTCGTTTCTGAAATATTACAAAAAACGTGTTTTTGGGGCAAGCTTTTAGCCCCCATTCCGCCGGCTAGAACCAAAAATAGGACGCTAAAAAATGTTTTCCCATATTCTACATTCCTGCTGTAACGGAACGGGTTTTCTTATCTGGAAACTTTTGGGAATGGTCAATTTTGAACATCTTACCAACCGATGTGGGTAATTAATTCTTCCCGCAATCCAAATTATAATGCACAAAAACTTTACACAATACTCTCAAAAATTTTAAAGAAAAGGGGGGTTTTTCGAACGGTTTTAGCACAAAAACAAAACACCTCTCGAGGAAAGCTTTTGCTTCCTGTTCTCGAATTTTTAAGCTTGCTTTGATTGCAAAATTTAAGAAGAGAAGTTCAATTTTAATTTTAAGATATGGAAACGCCCGGAACGAAAGGAAACGCGTGCTTTACTGTAGCTAAATCGGAGTCCGCGAATTAATTGTCTCAAAACAGCCATGTAAAGATTTTTTATAAACTTTGGTTGTGACGTCATTCCGTACCGATTACTAGTTCCGCTTCTCTTTACAGGAGGGCGCAAGAATGGTCGAAGGCGTTATTTTTCTGAACTTCAAACGCCCTTCTAGAGAGTAACGTGGGGTTCGCTGGTCAGCAAATGTAACATACAAAAGACAAAGTAGTAGATAAAATTTAAAATAAATACCGTTTTATCTTAATTACGCGAGACTTTAAACAAAATAGACTGTTATTTCCTGTGAAGTAGACGCTGCTTCAGCAAATGCCACAGTACTTATCATCAACGTATTAATAAAAAGTATTTAAATACTTTGTATTATACAGGATGGAATTTCGAATTCTTACACTGCCAAATTTTATCAAAATCAGAGAAATCAACTTGGGCCTTTTCTTGTTAACCTACAAAAGAAAAAATAAGCACATACTTCGTTTAGATTTAAATTGCATATCAAAATGGGTAATCTAATTTGGAAAATTAGAACTCTGTATATTTTCGGTAAAACTATGAATTAACTAAACATGTAATAGGTTTTAGTATGTAATGTCTGAATTCTTTAATTAAACATGCCGGAACACCATCAGATTATATTTTGCTACTCATTTACACTTCTAACAAAATGTTTTGCTGGTTAAACCACAGCCCCAAACCTACTAACGGAAAACATTTCCTTCTGTTTCCGCAGGAGCTGTCATCTCAACTGCACGACATGGATACGAGGGCGAACGGTTGGTCCGCGTGGTCGGAATGGTCTTCTTGTTCCAGGTCTTGCGACGGCGGCGTGTCGCACCAGTTGAGGACGTGCCAGAAGGGCAGCTGCAAGGGTGAACATATACGCTATAAAATATGCAACATGCAAGTAAAGTAAACTTGTCGCCATAAATTGCGGTGTCGTTGCTCGCCGTACGTGCTCACTAAATTATACAATAAGTTTATTTTGGTGGCGTCGCGTCGGAGATATTTTACGATGCGAACCGGTGCAAATTCGAACTCGATCCGGGGGGATCTCGATTAAAACGTAATTCCCCACACCTGGTTGGATAGGATTTGTTATAGGAATTCTATTCTGGGAATTGAGCGAGTACAATATTGACTTATAGCATACGTACTCTGTGTACTGAATGTACTAAATGAACTTGCAAAATGAATTAATAAAATAGCTCAACGGAAAAAAATTTAAAGGACGCAAAAGAACAATTAATCTCAGAGTTACCCTCGCAAATTAAAACTTGAATCTAACCGCGAATAGTAAATTGTGAGTGAATGAAAACTGACTCTCTTAAATACTCCAAAAATTGAAAATGTTTAACGAAAAATAAAAGAGCAGAATTTTAAATTAACAACGTTAATCAACAATAAGAATTTATTATAAAAAAAAAATAAAAAAAAAATTAAATACAATTGGCAGAAAAAAAAAACCGTGGACAGAGGGTTCTGGTCTAAATCCAAAACTGCATTTGAATCTAAATTACAATAGGACAATGCTATTTCCTATATCAAAGCAAAAGATTAATTAATTCAGGAAGATAATGCTTTTTTCAACACAATCCACGTTGTTTCAAATTAAAATAAAATAAATTCGTGGAACACTAAAAATTTACAAAATTGAAAACTAAAAGCAAGCACAATGCTTCTATTCACCCAAACCGAGGTGATTAATAACTAAAATGAAACAGCAAAATGAAAACGGAAAAATTAAACTCTTAAAATATAATGAGAGAAATAAAACTAAAATCTATCTTCCTGCACACAAATAATAAATGACCTTACATCTATCATGTGCATACATCAATATAATAACAATTATTATTAAGCGAGTTCTTGATGGGCAGAATAAAATTCAATATAATCGAAACAAATAATGATATCAAAAGTATTAACAAAATGGCAGCAAACAAATTAGAAATATATGTACTCACGCTCTCGTCTACCTAGGAACTCAGTTACAAGGTTGAACAGTCGTATATATATAAAATTCTACTCTCGACTGCGTGCAACGCAGCCGCACAATTCATCGAAGAAAACTATAATACAAGCGAACGCTAGACATTTAAATGAATGAAATTAATTTAAAACAACTGAACACTTAAATAAATAAATTAAACAATTAACTAATTAACTTAATCTTATATAAAAATAAAATCTATATCTGCGAAAATTCTCCCGAAACATTGACAAAGGCTGAACGGAGTAAACATGACAAAATCTATGCAACCTTAAAAAAAAACTCTCGCGAAAACAAGGTGTCCGTCCACAGCAGTACGTAAAATTAAATGTCCGGTGTCGTTAACTTCCAGTAAATTCTATCTATCTATTATCTTTATACGGTACTAATATTACCTATTCTGTCATATCGGGAAATTCGAACATAGTAACAGTGACTGTGACTGTGAAATCCACTTTTAATCATTTTTTCAAATGCTGTTTTATTTATGCATATATATTCAAAATGCAGAGTAATTAGAGTAGAGTACTATTAGATAGTTTTGAAAAGGCAGCCAATATGCAAATATAAATATATAATTAAATAAATGCTGTTTGAGGGGTGTAAATATTAAAATTAATAAAATGTAACTGTCTTTTGCTCGGTCCTTTCCATTCACATTTAATATGATATAATTACAACATGTTTCGGCGTGACGCCATCATCAGGTATACTTTTCGGAACTTTTTTCACTTTTCTTTTAGTTTCGGCGAATATATCTGCTGATGGCGTCACGCCGAAACATGTAATTATTTCAAATTAAACGTGACTGGAAAGGACAGTTACATTTTATGAATTTTTTATAAATATATAATATTTAAGTAAATGTAAAATAATGTAGTTTAAGTGTTTTAGTTTATATTAAGTAAATACATACTTTCCATTTAATATGTCGCCTGTGTCGGTAATTTGAACCCAGAAAACGTTACAAATGGTGTCAAGTGCGGGATTTGGCGATATATCACCTAGATTAGATTAGACTAGATTAGGATTGGGGGGGCCCATCAACCTGTTTCACCGCGACCTTTTCAGATCTATTGTGATTCCTTTTTCCCTAGAGGACGCTCTCTAATTTTGCCCTTTTAATTAGGCCTATCATCTTTGAGACCAGCTGCTTTATGTAGCTACTAGCTGTGGAGTTCTCCTCCCCCATTACTAGAAACCTTGTCCTCGCCAGGCCTTCACATTGGCACAGCACATGAACTGGTGTTTCTTCCTCCTCTTGGCAGTATCTGCAGGTTGCATCATCTCCCAGGCCTATTCAGTCTACAGTGACCAGTCAGAACACCTACAATCATTTTGACAGTCTTCCTGTCTTTATTCAGTAGACCTCTCGTGAATTCAGACCTCTGCTCCTTTAGGAACTCTTTTGCTTGTCTTTGTCCCGGTGATTTTTGTCACCACTCTCTGGACCGATTATGTATCCAGTCATTGATGGATTTTTTAATTTGCGATTTAGTAGTGCCGAAAGAGGGGACGGCTCCAACAAATGGCCTTGACAAATCTCGCCTGGCCAGCTCGTCCGGCGTCTCATTCCCTCTCACGCCAGAGTGGCTAGGGACCCAGGTCAAGGTTACTTTCCTTTGGGTGCCTACCTTATTTAGGGCGCTTAGACAGTCTCAAATCAGCTTAGAACCCACGCTTGTGAAGCTAATCGCTTTAAGTGTGGACTGACTGTCAGAGAAGATAGCGACGCTTTTACCTGGCTCGGTACATCTTTCTACCTTTCGGACACAGTGATGGATTGCAGCAACCTCAGCTTGGAACACAGTCGTGTCTCTGCTGAAGCTTACCGAAAGAGCCTTTTTAGGCTTCTTAGCGTATATTCCCGCTCCAACGCCGTAGTCCGTTTTAGAGCCGTCAGTATACCAGCTTGAGTCCGCTTTCACCGGAGTAGCTGTCTCCCAATCCTTCTTTTCTGGCATTATAACCTGATATTTTCTATCTAGGTTAAATTCCTGAACCATGGCATCACATGGCATTCCTAAAAGGAGTGCCTCCTTAAGTTCGTCTGACAGTTTTTTATAGTCAGCGCCATGCGATTTACTTATCGGTACTTGACTATGCAAAAGTCTGTGTGCTGTGGACCTTGCGACTCCTTGTATATAAATATATATTGGTGGCAGGTTCAGAGTTACTTCAATCGCGGCTGTAGGGGCCGATCTCATCGCCCGCCAACCTCTGCAGGTCACCCAGCGTTTTGGCCGCCCCCACCTGCCGCGCCTTTCGCCACCATACTAATGCACCCAACATGGGTCTAATTATCCTTGTGTATAACCAAAGAGTCATCTTGGGGCTAAGTCCCCAATTCTTTCCACACAGCCTCCTGCACCTAACTAGGGCGATGGTAACTCTGCTAGTCAATTTCTGGATATGTGAATTCCATGTGTGCCTTTGGTCAAACCATACCCCCAGGTATTTCGCCTCCTTGACATATGGAATGCTTTCGCCTTCTATCACTAGCGGTTGTAAGCCTTTTAGCGTCCTTTTTCTTGTGAACGTGACAACGTGTATTTTTTTAGAATTGACTGAAAGTCGCTCTTGTTTACACTATTTGTCAACCGTGTTTAGAACGGTTTGCATACGCTCCACCAGAACCTTTGGAAACCGCCCTCTGACATATCCCAGGCAATGGAATCCTTATGATCAAACCATACCCGCAGGTATTTCGCCTCTTTGACATATGGAATCCTTTTACCTCCTATGGCTGACGGCCATCCAGCTTTCTTTTTCTTGTAAATGTGTCCGCCTGTGTTTTTTGAGCATTGACTGATAGTCGCTCTTGTTTACACCATTTGTCAACCGTGTTTAGAGCGGTTTACATACATCACCTATGTCGGTTATTTGAATCCTAAAGACGTTACAATATTAAAGTAAAAAAATCCTCCATGGGAGTAAAGATTTTACTTCAAAAATTACGCGCTCACGGTGGTGTGTTTGATCCATTAATACCATTATACCTATTACAGTAATTTTTATTGCTATCTCTCATAACTCCATACATAAAACAGAACGGTCGTAATAAAACCTCGTTTGAAAACGCGAATGGAAAATACTTTCAGCCCCATATCCCTCACACCTCTCGATCCAGAGCGATTAAATCTGGAGAGAACATATTTCAGTCCCCCAATCGCGAATGCCCTTACAGCAATAAAACTTTTGCCATCAAGGCACTTGCAAAGAGTGTAGCACGTACACTATAAAATCTCCACTTTACTCGGCGCTACTGAAAAAGTTTCCATGATAAAGTGGTCCTGCTAGCGGCTGAGGCCATCAAAACTACAAGCAATCAGAGGCGTTCGCGATATCGACAACAAGGAAGCAGAAGGAACGCGGGGCGAGAGAGGAGGGCACGTACCACTCAAGAGCCCCTCGATAAAACAAAGGCGAATACAAAAAAGACAAACGCTCGAATATGGAATAAAACGGAAAACCACCGTCACCGCCGGCTAGACCCGCACCAGTCCATTTATGAGCGTATATGCGAGGCATGGGAAAGAGAAGCTGTCGAAGTGGACGGAAACGTCGACGAACTTAGGATCCGATAAGAGTTTGCGTCGATATATTCGGTTTTACAGCGTCGTTGAGGAAAATTGGACAACGGATTATAATGGCAACGTTGAGTTATCGATGGTCGGATTAGATTTTTGTTATATCGTCTTTATGGTTGAGATATGAAGGGTGAAATACTAGCATTGCCAACTGTGGAATTGTATATTTTGGACCCCTTAGCTCTTGGCTATATCGTTAAAAATATTACTTGGACGCCATATGATTGTTTTACTGACGACATCATTTCCCCAAAGTCACTTCTTAAATGATTGTAGTGTTGATTTTTTATGAGGAAAAAGGATGATAAGATATTAAGCAATAAGGTATAACGATCCCAAGCCTTAAGGTGCGTATTCATTTGAGCAAATTTGGGAACGATTTACGCGCAAGAATGCTCAAGTGTATACGTAGCGAAGTAGTGTGTGAGCAGATATTTTCCGGCATAAATATAAGTGAAATTTGTTTTCCCGAACGAACATATGTACGCGTACATTGTTTGCACAAAATTGCTGAAATGAATACGCACCTTTAGGTTTTAAAGCAAAAAATAAAAGATCTTTTGAGGTGAAGCAATTATCTAATGAATCCCTATGCGATAAGAGGCGGAATGTTGGTAATGAATCTGTACTGAAACATACAAAGACATATTAGTATTCAAAAGGAGGATTCAAAACAAAATTCACCAATAAAATGCCACCGGGTAGGGCTCATAATCTATTGTAGGAATCACCACACTAGCAAGAGCAATGAAAGGAAAATAACATGTATAAACCCATTATCATCGTTATCGCGTGTCAAGCTCACTAATCAGAAATAAGTTGAGTTTGTGCGCCCCCTAAAAGCCACACGCTTAAATCTCACCCAGCAAGCGATCTAGCTCGGGTAGTTCTTGGATTGTCAATCCCGCTAAATTTACTTGGTAATTTTAATATAATAATTTTATTGCGCCATGGCAAGCCAATCTTGGAATTACGATTATACGCAGTCGAGTGTTCTCGTTTACGTCAGCAAATCTAGCAGGACCAAGGAAATACCCAAGCTGGATCAATGACTGCATTGTCGGCTTCATGCTGCGATCGCTTGCTGGGTGAGCGTTTGGCGTGGAACTTCTTGCATGTCTATACTTTACATCCAAGCACCTAACTAAAACTTACCTATACAGGATTATTATTGTATAGCACTTTTCAAAATAAAGGGGTGAAAGATATACATGAGTAATGCCTATATACAAAAAATTACGGGTCTATGTGCATGTTGTAATTGTTCCAATTTTGAGGCCCAAAATGTAGTTAAAGACGGCCCACATCTGTGGTTACCGCTATGTATGCCACATAAATCTGATAGAAATGAATTTCAACCATCTGTAAGTAAACATCGAAAAAATTAAATGCTAGGGATAGTGAATTCATTCAAAGCAGATGTTATTTACATAAGATTTAAACTGAGATAAGACAGAAGCACCAGAATGCAAACAAAGCAGTCAAGTGTTGTTTTTTATGATGTGCTTTTGCCATGAACTCGTGTATCACGTAAAAAGTAGTACATTTCAAAGGTTAAATTTGTTTTTAAAATAAATATTATGTTTGCAATAAAACAATGTATGATTGTTAACTTTATGTAGCGGCGTTTTCAAATCTATACGCTGCCATGCAAACGCATGCATCCACTGCGTATAAGCAAGTGCACATAAAGGTCTATTCACACCTATAGATCACGAACATGCCAAGCACGGGCTCGTCACAGTCCAGTCAAATTTTCAATGAATTCACACTGGCGATCTGCCGACAGTCAGTTTGGTGTTGCAATTCATAAAATGCTCTCCACTTCAACTTTAATAAAAATTGCGCATATTTTGGATGAAGAAGATTTAGTCTTGTAAATATTCGTAATATGATTTCAATAATCGGTATACCCGAATCGGAGGTTATGATATTCAAAATAATATTGCGATTCCATATTCCACCAGACATACTCGTATAAGTTGTACATATTTGGATGATTTTAATAATCGAAATAATTCACACGGAGCACGGTGGAATATGGGATCACATTTGGTGTAAATCAAACAAAAGTTTATTATTTTTTCTTAATACAATATTTTGCAGATTATCTATACTGAGGAATGTGAACTGTGTGATTTAAGTGCGCACAGCGTTATGAACAACAAATACAGCCCGTCAGTCCAAATAATCAATTTCGAGTGATCGAGTTAAACCCGAAAGTTGACAATTTCCAAAAATCACACAACTATACGAATAAGCGGATACTACCAAACGTTCGCTGGATTCGTTCAGTATAAAATCGTTGTACAAATTTTACAGAATTGGAATCATCCGATTCCGAATCGGATTCTAAGAACAGAATCATCCGAGTATTTCAATAATCGAAATCAACGAATATTTTAATTCGGAAACTCACAACACTAAAGAAGAGAAAGAAAATAGGAAGGTGCGGAAGAGAAAATGTTTCTGGGTTAATCAGCTATTAAAACACAGAAACATAGAAGGAGAATATGTCACATTATGCAATCAACTCTTAGACAACGAAAGTAAATATTTTAAGCATTTCAGAAAGTCACTCAAAAAATTAACGAACAATTAACGATGGTATTAAAAATGAAAATACAACATTTCGAAGTAAATTTTCTGTGTCGCTTCACTTTGGCCATAATTTTTAACGTCAACTGACTGGCGGTTGACTACAGTGTAATTCACACTTGCAGGCATTCGTCGGAAAGCGACGGGTTTGTGCCGGTCTAATATTCTTTCAAATGATCGCCGCAGTCACTTGCCCGTCGCACGATCGCCCGGAGACTGCAAGTGTGAATATACAACCGTGAAATGCATATGTTTAGTAGAAAAGAAATTTTGCTTTGACGGTGACGGGCACGTGCCTTGCAGGTTCGTTGATCTATAGTGTGAATAGACCTTAAATGTAATCCCAACGTTCAAAGTGTAGCGACGACCTATGGTTCACCGGTATGCTAAATGAGTCAGGGCCGGACTCGAATAAGGAAAAATCATTTTCTCGGTACTCCGTGTACTTAGAACCGTAATTTTTCGTATATGGACATTGCTCATGTATATCTTTAACGTCCCTTTATTTTGAAAAGTGCTATACAATAATAACCCTGTATAAACATTTATTTTGGTTTATGTCAGTAGTGCAATGAACGATAAGATGTCAATATTCAGCAACCGCTTATAACGCATAAGATATTTAAATAAGTATCCACTTATTCTCAATACGAAGATAAATTCTTTAAGAAGATAGATGATTTGGAAATGAGATCATTAATAACTAATGTAATTGCACAACTTGCACTTGAAAACCTTGAGGCAACTATTGTTATCTTTTGCTTGACTAATTAAAGATTTTGCCTGAATTTTTCATCAAACTTAAGCCTGACATATTACATTTGGAACGGCAGAAGAGAATTAATAATACAGAAGAATCGTTCACGTTAATATCCATTGTCCTTCGTTCTTTCTCATCAAAGCCAAAATCACTTGACTTTGACGAATTTGGACCATGTGGACTCTGCTCAACATTAAAATTAAACTATGCCCTCGCGTGGATGTATTGTTGTTGCTTCTTGTATTCGTTTCGACTTTACTATATCTTTGTTCGTTTGTTTCTGCTTGTTTCATTGCTTTATCTTATCCTCATTAATTTTTAGCCCATATAATCTCACTGGCTTTTCCATATAGCTAACTTAAAGTTCTTTTTTTGACCTGATTATTAATGCTAAGCTATCCGCATATGCAATTACTTGCTGTTTTAATTCGTATATGATTCCTTGTGTTTGCAGTCTAGAAGAAACTAATATATCTGAATTAAACTTTAAACGTATGTTTTTCATATAAAAAGTGAAGAATGTGATATTTGGGTTATAGTTTTTACGTTCACATAGTATAAACTATGCTTTATCATAATTTAATAGTCGCCATCCTAAAATGCAATTTACTTTAGAGTTAGAAAATAAGTAAATCTTAAAATGCCTTGACAATCCAAAAATGGAAAAGACGACAAAATTATATGGGCTAATTACAGCAACATAGTTCAGCATGTTAAAGCACAGTGGTTGAAATGGTTAGGACATGTAAGTAGGATGCCAGGACACGGACATTTCAGGAGAATACTGAAAGAAGGAGAAAGAACAAAAAGAAAAAGAGGTAGACCGAATGAGAAGTGGCTAGATGCAGTGGCAGCAGATTTAAGGACATTTTTTTTTTAAATTTTAAAGATCATTTACAATATAAGAGCTTGAATACACTACCACACTAAAATAAATAATAACGAAGTTATGATAGATTCTAATTTATGTTTATCGAAGAAGTATATGTATTCTAGAAAAGAAATTGTAGTAGGCCTTCTTTGTGATAACTGGAAACAAATATGTAGTATGACTTATAGAACTGCCAATAGTAGTAAATTAATCTTGATTTTTTTCAGCCGTATTTAAATATTACCAGCAATTTGGAATGAGTGAAATGCACTCAAAATCTGTGTGTCAATCCCGAAAATCGCGAGATTAACCAACAACAGTCCCAGGTTTTTCGAGGCTAGAAAACTGTTGGAATCACGAGAGCCCGGGTTTTGAGATCCCGGAATTGTATTCTCTGATTGTTACATTTATTGTTTTTTTACAAAATGTTTCTTTTTTAAATTAATAAAGAATAGCGAATTTTTCATTAAATTTTGCTTTTTGAAAGGCTTTGTCCCTCCATCAAGATGCTTAAACGTGGTATCCCTAACGACTAGACTTTAGCACAATTTTCTTATGTGTAATATGGTAATAATAAAATAACTTATAATAACTTCCTTATTATTATTTTAGTGTAGCAGTGTATTTAAGTTTTTATATTGTAAATGATATTATCTTTCAAATTTTTAAGAAATGTGACTCATTAAAACAAACACTACTTTGACAGTTCTCTAACAAACGCGTCAATTGTTTTTCTGTTAAATGTAATACCAATTTAACCAACATCGTAGCATAATATTAACGGAGATAGCAATATTGACTACTTAAGTTGGATCAACCCGTACATATACAGTAAAAGCCTCATACATATAACTGTTCGTATTTCGAATGGCGCATGCGATATACATTTCCATCGCCAACAATTGAATTGGAAAGTCACAGTCCTAGTCAGGGCTTCCCTGATGACGCCAATGGAAATACTGCCGAAACGTCGGATTCAAACATGCGCTGAAACACCCAAACACTAACTTCTATGAATAAGAAACAATACCGTTTTTGTCTTTGTATAAATATGTAAACTATAAAATATACATAATTAAATTAAATTTATATCTAAGTTGTAAATATAAATGACTAGGTTGTTTAAGATGTACTATCCTTTGAATTTAATTACTGAATGTTAATTATATTATAACAAATAATAAATTTAGACGAAAATAAAGTTAAATTTGGAAATAAACTCAGAATGAATATATAATATAGTGGTGAAATTATTTAAGGAAGTGAATGTGTTACCTTACATTTTATACTACAAATTCGTTAGACTTTAATCAAATCTAATGGAAAACTATTTCGACGTCTGTTTCTTTTCACTTTTGCACAATATTTAAATAACATCCGTCTCTAGTAACATGAGATATTCATGAAAACCTACTTGGAAGTATTACAAAACCAGCGCATCCACCAAAAGCGGAGATTGTTTACACTTGTCCAATAAACAACTAGGCGCCGAATAAGTCGCGCTATTTTGACAAACTACTTTCGAGACGATCGAGTTCATAACCGTGCCGTTGACCTCCACCCCTTAAACGTATTCCCTCCCCTCGCCCGAAAGTGTTTTCGCCGCGACTTTTCAAACTGCAGTTACATGCAAGACGCAAATATGAGGGAGTCCGATAACGAAAAGGAAAAGTTGAAGCGAGTGCCGTTTGACTATAAGACGCGCAAAAGAATATGACGCAAACGTCGGCGTCGTGATAATATTTTAATTTACGTGAATATTTCATGCAAATTCATGGTTTATTATACAAATTTCGATTTTCGTGGAGATATTAATCACATCGTTTATGCAATAAAATGGAGATAAGTTGATATTGAACATCCAATTAGGGGGTAGAATTGCTTACTCCCCTGCGGCATAAACAATTTTGCTTGGTGGTAATTTATACTGACCTGTAATGATTACGAAAGATAAATTTGAATATCCCTGGTCCGGGCGGTGGAAAACTTTCGCTAGTAGGCGAATTTTAAAAAATAAATAACTCCATCGCTTCTCTTGATCGGGCATGAATAAATTTATTTATACAATTATCAGAGGAGAAATTATTTAACTGGAAACCGTTCTCTCGAATTGTCAATTTTCTTAGCATCAACAACAGCTTTTGCGTAAAAATGCATCCTATTCACTCGACTCCTTTGTTTCTGTTACAGCCCTGTCCGGATAGCAACGATTTTAGGGACGATCAATGCGCCGTCTTCAATTCGCAACTGTACGAAGGATCGCTTTACAACTGGTACGCCTACTATGACGATCAAAACCCATGCACCCTCACCTGCAAAGGAAAATCGATTACCTCGGACGAAGAAATGTTGGACGAACCAGTCCTCGTCATGGTGAAATTGGCCGAGAAGGTTCACGACGGTACCAGGTGTCGTCCTGGTAGTCTGGACATGTGCATCGATGGACAATGCAAGGTGAGTGAGGAAAGCTGAATATATTTGTTGATTCATTTTCGATCCTCACCATTGAGATCTCACTTATTATTGAAGATAGACGGTACGTTTAAATTTGACACAATTGCAAAATTTCGTGGTTATTATGATCCCCAAAAGAAAGTAGACGTAGAAGTAATGTCGTTCAATTTTTTTTTAAATGGAAAAATCTACCTATGTGAACGTAGCACCCGACTTTTGAAAAATTAACTTTTTTTCATGGATAATGTTTGTATTTCGTTTGTAGTTGTTTGTAGTAACAATAATTTCGTTTGTAGTTCCGCACCTATTAATAATTAAGGACCTTCAAAAAAACAACCGCACCCGACTTGGAGATATCGAAAATCGGCTTTCGTAGTTCCCTTTAGAATCGTTTGTAGTTGTTTGCAGTGATTTTCCTTTCGCTTGTAGTTGAAAGATAAACAAATAGCAATAATTTAAACAAATTGTCTAAAGGTGAATTTGTTAATAAATGAGATATCGAAAATCTGCTTTCGTAGTTCCCTTTAGAATCGTTTGTAGTTGTTTGCAGTGATTTTCCTTTCGTTTGTAGTTGAAAGATAAACAAATGGTGATAATTTAAACAAATTGTCTAAAGGTGAATTTGTTAATAAATGAGATATCGAAAATCCGCTTTCGCAGTTCTCTTTAAAATCATTTGTAGTTGTTTGTAGTGATTTTCCTTTCGTTTGTAGTTGAAGGATAAACAAATTGCGATAATTTCAACAAATTGTCTAAAGGTGAATTTGTTAATAAATGAGATATCGAAAATTCGCTTTTGCAGTTCTCTTTAGAATCATTTGTAGTTGTTTGTAGTGATTTTCTTTTCGTTTGTAGTTGAAGGATAAACAAATGGCGATAATTTAAACAAATTATCTAAAGGTGAATTTGTTAATAAATGAGATATCGAAAATCGGCTTTCGTAGTTCCCTTTAGAATCATTTGCAGTTGTTTAGACTCGCTAGAGCATAAAGAAATAGTCAATGGGTGTCTATTGAACTTATTTTTTAACATAAAATTACAAATGTACAGTCTTTTTTTTTCCAAAATGTCACGATTTGTAGAAAGACATGGCTTTTTATCGGTGAAAGGCTTATCCCCACGCGTAAGCAATAGAGGTGCGTCGGATTCGTATGATTCATCAGGATTTGCGATTCCCATATATGATTCGTACGGTCCGAATCTTTACAATTTATACAGATCCGTATCAGGCTTAACGAATCATTTCGGTTATTATATTCGTACGAAATTTTGCAAAGAAATTTTTCTGTATGGCACTCTTACAAATATTTAATAGCAAATTTATATCAAAGTTGCATACTAAATTAAGTATAATGTAAAACCGGCCTAAAAGAAAGTATTTCTTATTCATATCTATAACGGTAATTCGCGGCTTTTATGCTTTAGTTACTTACAACTTTGTATGATTTTGTAAAGGCCTTAAAGCACCTTGAAAAGTAATGATTCTTATTAGCAGTGTTAGTGGAGAAGACAATTTTGTGTTAGACCTGTATTACAATTTTTAAATTTCGTTGCTTTCCTTTTGTTAATAACAACAATCCGTTATTGCTTCATTTTGTATTATCTTACGAAAATTTTAATTTACTGTTTTCTTTTACAAGATCCTTAGAATAAAGGGCAAAGAGTCATTAGGATTCGAATCACTAAAACGACTCGAATCGCCCACCGCTAGTAAGCAATATACCGCAGGAGCCATCCAAACTCCAAACAGCTAGATACGTTGTTATATGCATGAAGCGCACGGTTCTGTTCGTAGTTGATGTGGCTCGTGCAGTATATACAGATTAAATGCAAAAAATATTTTCAAAATCTGCGCAAACGCTGTCGTTGATAGATTATTAATTCGCTTGTTTACCTCCAAATTATGTTCCAATCACCGCAATTTGCGCAATTATTAAAGATGGAGCATAGATAGATGGCACCACCACACTATCTTTGTCTATTGACAGGAAATTCCCAATAAATGCTTTGGCGATTTTTTAAATGTATCAGACAACCGTATTTAAATGCGCACAGTAGGAGTTAGGGTAGCCATTCCCACTTTCCTCACTTATAGTAGATCAGCAGTTATGGAAAAATAATAACATGTGTGTTATTATTATTTCAATTTTGTGACTTCGACCCATAAATTAAGTATATATAAATATATTATATATACAATATCCTCTTAATAATTGCTATGCAAAGTATAGAAAATATAAAATTATATAGTAGTGAAAGAGTTTTAAATTACTATAAAAAACTACAAACGATTCTGAAAGGAATTACGAAAGCGGATTTTCGACATCTCATTTATTAACAAATTCACCTTTAGACAATTTTTTTAAATTATCGCCATTTGTTTATCTTTCAACTACAAACGATTCTAAAGAGAACTACGAAAGCGGATTTTCGATATCTCAAAATCGGGTGCCATTGTTTTTTTGAAGGTCCTTAATTATTAATGGATCGAACTACAAACGAAATTATTGTTACTACAAACAACTATAAACGAAATACTAACACAATTTATGTAAAAAAGTTAATTTTTCAAAAGTCGGGTGCCAGGTTCACATAGGTGAAAAATCTGGTTTTCTTATGTTGCCAGTTGCGCTTATTTGGTTTTGCAGAGAAAACTAAAGATACATTCTGAAGGCCAGCTTCAATCTTTTATCTATCTAATGGTATACTTGCAATTTTTATACGACGTTTCGGCTCGTTCGGGCAATCGTCAACTTTCTTATTTCGTATGGGCGTCATATTGGATTTTTCCACCGGTGGAGAAAAACTCTTTCTATCGGTGTCAAAATCCAATATGGCGCCCATAAGAAATAAGAAAGTTGATCATTCTGGGAAAGGACCAAAACGTCGTATAAAAATTTCAAATACACCATTAGAGATAAGTAGTAAATAAAAATCGTGAGTATTAGTGGCCCCAAATTATCTTTAATTTCAGCAAATCATTTTTATTTTTTTTCTTGTCTGACGTTTCGACCACTTCGATCTTTTCAAAGCTTAGATCTTATTCTATAGTTAACTTAAACAGTCCACATTTTTCAACTAACCAATTGGTTTAAATTTTGTCATACGTAATTATTTAGTAATCAGTTAGACTTTTTTAAAAAAGATTATTAAAACAACACATAGGACTGACACAATACATCTTAAAAACACAGTTGTTAACAACTGTGTTTTTAAAATCTCTGTGTTGTTTTAATAATCTTTTTTAAAAAAGTCTCACTGATTACTAAATAATTATATATGACGAAATTTAAACCAATTGGTTAATTGAAAAATGTGGACTATTTAAGTTAACTATAGAATAGATAGATAATTTTATTTCAAACAGCCACAAAAAATATAAGTGGGTTGAAATAAGTCCAAAACAATTTACAGATCAAGAAAAGTGACATTAACATATGCCTATTACATATTGATTCAAAAAAGGTAGTGTTATTATCAGAAAAAAAATTAACTAAAAAGCTTATATAATTACTAAAAGTTAAATATTAAGTCACAATACAACCAGAGGTAAATATATTTCTTAGCAGCAAATTTCTGAGTTTGCTACATCTTAAAGTAATCTTCAAATTCATAAGGTTCCAAATTAATTAGCAAATTAAAGGTTTCTTTCTTGAATAATTTCAAATTATTTATATTTTTAATTCGTTGGGGAAGTTTATTGAAAAACTTTGTACTTGAATAGCAAAGACCTTTTTCAAATAAAGACATGGTGTACAACGGGTAATTATAATTAGTTTGAAATCTTGTATTATGACAATGGCCTGGCAGAAGATGTTCGTATTTTTCTTTATATTTCAAATTAAAAATTAAGCACTCGTAAATATACAGCGCAACAACTGTCAGTAACCTATTAGTTTTAAATTTCCCACGACACGATTCCCTCAAAGGAAGCCAAACATTATACGTAAACACTTGTTTTTGAATTCGAAAAAACTCTAATAATACTGAAGTGTTGCCCCATAACAGGATAGCAAATTTCAGTGTTGTTATAAAATAAGAGCTAATCTTTGAAAAGACCGAAGTGGTCGATTACAGAAGATTCAAAGTAGCCTTGAGAATGTGTCTTTAGTTCTTCTATAATGCGCTAGGGGTAAAATAAAAAAGTCTAAAGATTTTTGGAAATGCAAGAAGAAATACTTGGAATTACAATAAATTAAATAGAGCAAATAGAGGATTGACATAATACCTACCTTCCTACAAATTCTGTTTAATTAAAGCTACGGGTTTCGTCCAAAAGAGGACATCCTCAAGCAAGCTTTCTGTAGCAATCCAATCATGATCAATCGCAGGTTAAAAAAAAAACAATTAAAAATTAAAATGAACATCTCAAATTATAGAATTTAATTGTATAATAAATAACATTTGTATAGAACTTGTAAGAACAAACTTTAAAGCACTAACGAACTACACATTAAAATCTATTAATATAAATTATGGAGCTTTATTATAATTTAGACTCAGCAAATAAAATAATTCTGAAATAATAATAATAATACGGTTCAAAACTGAAACTAATTCAACTGTACCAATATATATTCGTAATTGCTCATCTGTATTACAGCAAACTATATTGGATTTTTCAACATTTGTAACTAGTTTGTCGTTGTTAAACTAACTAATTTAAGTTGGGTAGAAGTACTGGCTGTAGTCGTTAAGGTTTCTAAAGAATGGATAATTGGCAGCCAAATAAAAAAACAGTATTTTTCTTTAGTAAATGTCTTAGCTTTCGTAAAACATCGTTTACTTCATCAGAGACAAGCTAGAGAATAACAAAGTACAATCAGTGAACTAGTCTAGATGCGTAATTACAAAAGTACTTATATTAGAATAATAGAAACAAACGTCTACACAGTGCAAATGTACAGTGATGGTCAACCATTACTGTACATTCACTCAGTTCCGCACTTGTGTCTCACTTGTTGACAACGTGCATCTCCAATCTATTTTATCATGTTACTTGCACTAATCTTATTTTAGCGCGTATGTGCACATGTGTTACTCGAACCTCTTTGGTATCCTGTGATATGTTATTTATGTTCTCTAAACACCTGTTTCTATTATTCCCATGCAAGTACTTTTGTAATTACGCTTAAGACTAGTTCACTGTTTGTTGTTCTCTAGATTGTCTCTAATAAAATAAACGATGTTTTACCAAAGCTAAGACAAAAAAAAAGAAAAATATAGTTTTTTACTTGGCTGCTGCCCAATTATCCATTCTTTTATAACTAATTCAAGTTTAAAGAACATCAATAGCTAAGAAACTCACGCGTGTTAGTGCCCAACTACCATCACATTACTGTCGTCAGCATAAAATATTACAGATCCGGGAATATTAATTGGTAAATCATTTACAAAGTAACGAATAATAATGGTCCCAATATAGAATTCTGCGGGACACTCGATACAACGTCGGGGATATCAATTACATTACAGAGCCATGAACATCTTCCAGCTCTATATATTGTTGCAAATATGATTTAAAGAAATCGATCTATCCCCTATCTATCCCCTAAAAAGACGTTTCTAAAATAAAAATCGGTGCTTCTTTAAAAACACAGTATTTTCTACAATTACCTTAGAATACTTGATTTAGTTATAAATTAAGAAAGGGGGTAATTGGGTTAACACAATTTCCATCCTCATCTGCCCTGAAGTTGTATATTGCTGGTCACTTACTTTTTCTCCCAATGTGCAATTTATTTCTTCCAATTCTTCCCATTTGATGCTAGTGAGGACGCTTCATCCCTTATACTTAATTCCCCTTCTTTTCAAATCCCTACAATGCTCCGATACGATGTTATCAGTGAGTCTCTTTACTTGTCTCTTTTTCTATTCTAACATAGCTGTGTGACATTGCAGACAAACTCTTTCCAATTTCAAACAACTACGTTTCTCCATTTCTTACTTTTTGACTATCATAAATTTTTAAATTTTCCTGATGAAGGTTTTTAATAAAAATCTTTAATCGGTCGCCAGAAATTTTATAACGAATTGAAATAAATAGACCACGGAATATTATTAAGTAAGCGCCATGATTTTACTTTCAACAATACTCGTCTTGCTTTGTTTCAGTCGTACTTGTCTGGTCGCAAATTTTACGCATCCTGCAATGGTTTTAAGTCTAGTAACCAAATCATTATATCAGTTGTCCTGCAAGCACACAATTTGGACCTCTTGCTGTTTCTTTTGTTTACCAATGATTTTCCAAAGTCCATTGACTATTATAGTCGCTAATAATGTTATGTGATGAAATATGTGGCATTATTTCATCCACTGCTGACTGCTTATAATGCCAAGGGAACCTACATCCACTGTCGGATTAGTTTATCTGTAATAGATTGCCCGTAATGTCAGTAAACGGAACATAATTGACACACCTTGACTAGAAAGAGAAACCATGTTCTCTTTAGGTTTGTTCCAAGAAAAAGTTGGTGATTAGTTGCCGACAAGGGTATGTACTACTTTAATGCGCATGC